>OX579669.1:7382617-7675358 GCA_951230895.1 Carpatolechia fugitivella | reverse complement strand
CGTGGTTGCTAAAGCTGCAGGCTTCCAATTTGAGCAAGATACTCGTATTATTAGCCTATCTTACTGATGATAGGCAAAATCCTCTCTCTTTTCTTTCCACCATGTTTTGTCGAGAACATCGCTAAGCCAAGTTTTTGAAAAACTGCTTAGCAGTAGGTCAATTCTACTAAAATAACTGCAACTGCTTATCATTTGAGTAGTGCAGGAGCAATACAGTTCAAATAGACATATTCTACTAAAAATTTGTCCAATTTATTATTTCTGCCAGGAGTCATATGGTCAGGAGATTCCTAAATTTCCAGTAGATTCATGAACTTTGAATTAAAGGACAAGTCGATGCAGTGTTTTCAATGTTGCAATCGTCAATGTTCTGTCTTTAGATTTTGTGATCTAGACCTACCCCACAGCCAATCATGCTAGCGATGACGTGGTCTGTAAATAGTTAAAACATTTTATAACGGCTAGCTCAAGATCTTACTACAAAAGAACCTGGATGGCCAACTAATCTCATATCTTATCCGAGCGTGCGAAGCCCGTGATATCTAATAGGCTGGAACAAGCGGCTAAGTGGCGCGGCTACATTTTATTTACGGGTCGAGGCACGCAACGTGAGGCCAATTTTTCTTGGCGCATAGTTATATACATCCTTTATAATTCATGTGATGAAAAAAAATGTTTTAAAAGTACGCGTATCATCATCAACATCAACGGCCCATTACAGTCCACTGCTGGACTATGAGCCTCCTCCACTTAAGTGGAGGTTTATGCCATAATCTCCACGCTTGGCAGGCGGGTTGGAGATCGCAGATTAAAAGGTTACTGTATCAGAGAGCGCTGCTGACCGTTCCCCTGTTCAATGTGTAGTCCCCTAAGTCGCCTCTTACGATACCCACGCCACGGGAAGAGTAGGGGTAAAGTACGCGTATAGATCATAAAAATGAGCGTCGTATCTATACTTTAAACGAGCAATTCTTCTATATACCTATATATATAATGAGAATCTCGGAAACGGCTGCCTACGATTTCGATGAAATTTGGTATATAGGGAGTCTCGAGGGCGATAAATCGATCTAGCTAGCTTTTGTTTTTGGGTAAAAACAGAATTTCTTTCCCCATGTTTTGGGCTTAAAAGAATTTGTACGCCATATCATTAAAAGAGAAGGTTAATTTCACCGCTAGCCACAATGACGCGGTGGCTCTGTTGGGGAACCGGGAGGCAGTGAAACCGAAGGTCAGACGATCGAAACCACATGAATGTACTTTTTTTATTTTTTTGTTCATGTTTCTTACAAAGAAATAAAAAAAAAGATATTTGTCGAGATTTATACTGCAAACTCGCGGTGTCCCGACTGAGTCAAAATTACCTTTCTATTTCAATGATATCGCGTATCAATTCTTTTAAGCCTGAAAATACGGGGAAATCAATTTTATAAGCTAGATCGATTTATTGCCCCCGAAACTAAATTGCGAAATCGTTGCAGCCGTACGTTTCCGAGATCCTTATTATTCTTATCTTGCTCGTTTAAAGTATAAGAGTGGTGCTACTATGTCTAGCCGCGTGTACTTTCTTCTGAACGTATGAAGTAAGTAGAGTTTATCGAAATGCGTAGGTGTCTTACAAAAAAAATAAACGAGCTAAGCTCGGTCAAACTACTGTACTAATAATAATAATAGAACTACCTGAACAAAATAAAATTAAAATTAAATTGCACTGCTAATTAGATTAAAAAATTAAATAGAAAATATTTCTCCCAAGTTGCTCGTAGACAAACATAATATTTCCACTAAGTCTGTTAAAAACTCGTTCCAGGATTTTTTTTAATTATAAAACATTTCATTCCTTTCATACCTTAGACTAAACATTTAAAGGCATCGCTTGTTGAAAGGAAAGCTACTCAGACGCCAGTTTTAAATTTCTCGTGTTGTCTTTGTGAGAGTATTTTAATATAACACCGATTTCAAAAGTTTACTAATAGGTGCCAAAAGTTTTTCTTGGTGTTAGGCTCTAAGCATTATGATTCCTTTATCGCATTTCTCAACTGATTCTCATAAAATTTTGTGAGCAGGTTCTATAGTTATACAGATTACTTTCATCTGTTCAGTTTTTCGAAATTTTTCAAAATGGAGGAAATATTTTATGTGATATTCTAGACATGCTAACTTTGATTACAGACACCTAATCACCCAACAAAGGTATACTCAAGCGCAACTTAGCGGTTGTTTTGAAGTTAGCCACTTACGGTTTCTTGTAAGTCTAGCTTTGACGCGTATTTACATTCTGAAAGATGTGAGTGTCTGATCTGAGACTGGATTTGTTGTATCGTAGTAGCAATAAATCGTTGTTAGCACTGAAGCATGAAATCAATCTAACAATGCAATCTGACTATGGATACAGAAGGATAAATAGGTAACTAATCTATACTAAATAGATAGCTAAAAAGGTATTTTTAGAATTTTTGATTTGTCTTTCCGTATGTTTGTACGCGCATACGCAAAAACTACTGTTGGATGTAGTTTTAGAAGCCGAGATATATTTCGTTTAATTGTAAAAAAATCATCTTGGCGATAAAGCGTGATTAATTACACAAGCGAAATAGCAGGCATATGGTTAACTAGTGGATCTGTGAGCTGTGGAGATCGCGAAAAAAAAAATAACTGAGTTAGTTATTTTTTTTTTTAATTCAAACTGACTCGGCTAAATAAATCGATATAATATCAAACCTGCTCACAAAATTTCACGAGAATCGGTTTAGAAACGCGACCTATATAGGAGAATAAACAGACAGAACGACATATGAAAGTCTTCGTGCTCGCTCGGTCAATAATGTCAATAACGTAAAAAACAATTTTAAAAATTTGAGTCAGGTACGTTGAAGCTGCTGAGCACCACACGAAGAATGTTGTAGAGGATAATAATATAAGGTGTGGCAAAAAACCAGGGTTCAGTCCGATGAAAAGGAATTTATTTTATACACCGTGAAATTTACATCGTTTTGTTCCCGCCGTGTAGTGATAGTACCCGTCAAACTGAACAACTTTTCACGAAAAAAAAATTTCCTGCGACAAAAAAATTTTTGGTCTCTCCATACAAAGTGAGACTCCCGACCGACCCATTTTGTATGGAGAGACCAAAAAATTTTTGGTCACAGGAATTTTTTTTTTCGTGAAAAGTTGTTCAGTTTGACGGGTACTATCACTACACGGCGGGAACAAAACGATGTAAATTTCATGCTGTATATTATAAAATCTCTCACTAGTCTTACAGTTTAAGAAAAATAGAAACATGGAGCGCTTAGGGATATTACTGTTGGAGATCTGGACATGAAGTGAAGAATTTGGCAGAAAAAAGACAAAATCGAAAAGTAAGAAATCTAAATTTGAAAAATAATTTAAAATGAAAGATAAAACTGCCAGCAAGAAAAGTTGCCAATCATAAAACAGGAAAAAGGACGAATGCCTCGTTACAATGTGACTTCTAAAAATATTATATAACATTTAACTTTTTATTCGTTTGTAAACTAACGAATCAATGGATTGTTGTTGGTTTGTATTGAATTAAATAACATTATTGTATTTTTTTAACTGGAGGCGGGTAAAACAGTTAAAAATTTTAAGTATGAAATCTTATCATATCTAAACTTTTAAAATCTAACCCACTTTTAACAGATAGTGAATACGCGTTTTCGGAATATGAGCCGGTTTCTATGCACAACCAGAGGTGTGGTAAGTTGTCAAACTTTGATCGTGACTAAGAATTTCAAAGGAATTCTAGTTTTATAAGCACTTGGTCTACAAGACAAAGTCATTATTAATTCATGCACCTTTTGAGGTTCATCAACCGTGTCATTGTTCAGTTGGTACCTAGCTAAAAGTCATCAGTAATCATTTTACTTTTCGTACAACCAGTCTGCCCTTCAACCTTCAAGAAAACCGTTGCTTGGTTAGCATGCAACGTCCGTACCAATCTAGGGTCAGTCTCATGAAGTAATTTCTTGTTCAACCTTAGTGTCTCCACCGGAAATCTAATCCGGAACCTCTGTATACTCCGCAATGAGCAAAATGCTCCACTGCTCGACCACGGGCGTTTTTATGGATGACAATACACACCTTTGCCACATGACACCTCGGCCACTCCATACAACTGCTACGTTTTACATGCCTAGAGTTAAATTCCCGCTGTCCACATTAACGTAGACTAGCCCAAAGTGGACAGCGGGAATTTAATAAGATAATAAAAAAATAGTCCTGATATCTACGTTGGTATCGATCAGTCCATTGTGGACAACGAGAATGAATTAAAATATTTAAATCGTTTCCGATATTGTTCGGGGTGGATTGTGGCCAAAATAACGTGGACAGCGGGAACAAATCAAAATTTATGGAGTGGTCGAATACGAGTATGTAGCAAGGTGTAGGTAAACATTGCATGTGTGTAGAAGCGTTTTCGATTCTCGCCCAGGTTCAGTAAGGCTTCGCTGCGCGACTTAAGAGCTAGATTCCGGTTCTCAGCAGCTTTGGTCTTAACTGAACTTCTGTAATATACTGCCCGGAAGCGAGGTCAATGTGGACTTACCTGCAAATAAGGTTTCCGTCTCTAAGGCGTTTTAAGTATGTTTGATTCTGCATTGTTCTATAGCCCAAAACTGTTACACATCGTATTGTTTTATTATATAACAATAATGTAATGAGAGTCAAAATAGAAGGGAAACTTTGAACAAAATCTAGTTGGACGACATTTCTAATGTTTTTGTATGAAAAATTGATATTTAAAGTGTCGCCGCAAACGGGCCACACGTGACAGCCACACACGCCGCTACGAGAAGCTAGAAGCGGCCACAAAGGTTGCTGAAGCGCGCGACAGCCACTTGTGGCCAGTGGCTGCTACTTTTTTTAACCCATGTGCGCAGTATTGTAATGGACTCTGTCGAAGAAGGTTTAAGATTTGGTTTAAGGTTTGGCGGCGTTTTGTGTCGGTGTTTAGTGGCTGGTGCGGACCACAAGAAGCGAGCAGCGACAATTAATAGCATGTGGCGGCCACCGGCGTCAACCGTGTGCGGCGGGTCCATATAAAATGTATGAAAACTATAAGAAACCGCCGGTGGCGGCGTTTTGTGATTGTGGCCGGTAGCCCGTGTGCGGTGACCCAACAAAGGACTCATACAAATTCAAATTGTTACTTCATTGTACTGAAAATCTGTTTCAACATCATACTAGAGCATACTTACTGAAAGTTTCTGGATTCTGATAATTAATAAGACCAGATACATGCCTTACGATACATTTATTGTTTTTCAAAGTATTTTCCCTCACAAATCATTATTTTTTAAAATTTTAAATTGCATAATGCTGAAACCACTATACAAAGCAGTTGGACCAGTTTTCCTTAGGGACCTATTCAATGGCTTTATGGAACCACTGCGAGTTAAACATTTTGATAGCGACACACAATTTTCGAAAGAACGTCACAATAAAAAAACAAATGACAGTCTCGCAAATTAAAAAGTAATATGTTCTCAAAGAGTTCCATTTTTAAATTCCATAATTTATTATTTTTTAATTCTTTTGTTGTGAGTGGTCAGATCCAGAGACTGTTCTGCAACGCTTTTGAAGACTTCAAAAGTAGCATAAAATTGAAAAGACAAGAAAATTAGACTTTCTATTTTGAAACTGCATCCAATTTCGCCAGTAAAGTCCTGGAGCGAAGGTAGATTCCGGGCCGGTCCTTGCTGCAGTTACCATGATATACCGTCCGGGAGCAAGGCTAATGCCGGTCTAACCAGCCGCGGCGACTCAAGGAACCATTTTTGTGGACGTGAGTTATAGTCGGTTCTGGATGTGTCATCATTATTTTACCCTATATTCTTTAAACGTAAAAAAATTGTTAACGCGGCTGAAACGAAACCTTTCGCGCCACCGTTTAGCTATTGTTAGCAATTTTTTCGGGCTGTCATCGGCCGTTTTCAATCTGTCGTAAATTGTTGGTCGTGAGCAGTGAGTCTCTGAATATTATTAATATTTATTTATTATATAATATTTTTATAGAAACAAGACTTGTCGCGCGCCCTTCGTGTGTTGTTGGTGTTCACCTTAGTCTGTCGTAGGCACAGATATAAGTTGGGCCAAGCTGGCTAAGCTCCAGTTGTTAAACTACCTATAATTATGTAGCCAGTTGGTCAATCAGTCAGTACAGACCTCTCTTCATAATATTACTTAATACTTATAGCACTAATAGGTAGACGAGAGCGTCGGTGGTCTAGTGGCTAGGGCTGCTGCCTCTCGTCCGGGAGACGCGGATTCGATCCCCACCACGTACCAACCAATGTGTTTCTGAATTTCGGATTCATATGTACGTTTACTCGACGTTCTTCGGTGAAGGAAAACATCGTGATGAAACCTGCACACTCCTGCGAAGAAATTCAAAGGTTGTGTATGAAGTCAACCAACACGCACTGGGCCAGCGTGGTCGACTGAAGCCTAGTCGCCCTAATTCAGGGTAGGCTCGAGCCCCACGGTGGGGACGTATATGAGCTGTTGATGTTGTGGTCGAGGCCATTAAACTTGACTCTTTTTATGGGAAGAACGAGAACATTTTATCGTCCTATTTACAGCACGAAATCGTCTAATTATTCAGAAAATTAGGAAACTCAGTTTGAAATATCTTATATAAACTTTCATTTTGTAACCCGGATTCTAATAACAATTTCCGCTTCAGTATACGACGAATACAGAAAACAAAAAAGCGTTTGTTGCATCCAGCGTTAAACCTAATTCCTTGTAAATTGAAATAACTTTTTGGCAATATATAACGGTTAGTGCTTTGAGAACGATTTAACGGGACGTGATATTTTTAAACCAAGTTTAATGGTTCCCACATTTTGTGCTCAATTTAAATATTATACAACGTTAGGGGATTGTTGGCGCTCTGACAAGCGATATCTCTGTAAGAGCATTAACTGACCGCCTAGCTTTGCTTGCACGCTTGCACTTAGCTCACTTACTGGAACTACTTTCGGCGGCTCCGTAGCCCAGGTGGTAGTGTATCTGCCTCCGACGCACAGGGTCGCGGGTTCGAATCCCGCCCAGGGCAAACATTCGTGTGATAAGCACTTGTGTTTGCCTTGTGTCTGGTTGTTGTTTATCGATATAAGTATGAATTTATCTATTTATGTAATGTACATCAGCTGTCTGGTTCCCATAGTACAAGCTCTGCTTAGTTTGAGATCAGATGGTCGTGTGTGAAGATGTCCCCACATATTTATTTATTTACTTTCAGCTAATAGAGACAGATTTTGATATGAAGAACTTAGAACATTGTAGGGGCTTATGGTTGCTCTAAATTGGTTCAACATAAGTTGCAGTATAGTTTATCTACAAGGTTAAGATATTTTTATTTCATATACTACGGGTATCAAACATCAGATATATACATAAATAGATATATGTAAAAACATTATATAATATAATAGACCGTGAAATTTAATTGATTAATGTTTAATTTTCCATTAACTTGAACAACTTTCCCCAAGGAATATGGATTAAGAACAAAAAGAAAAATGACCTTTTCATACAAGAAACCACGCGGCCAAACAGATGATCGATTTACTATGGGAGATGCAATTTCATCTTTTCATTTGGAAAAAATTGTTTAGTTAAATGGACGAGAAAATCACTGTGATATGTCGTGGCCATATCGTAGAATTGACCACATCATGAAATTTTCGATCATTTCATGAAAGATGTGGGCAATTAAATTTGGCCAGATCATTAAACCGTGAACATTTAACGATTTTGTCGTCCACGATTGGCCATATCGTGAAAATAGGGCGTCCATAAAATATTTAATAAACATCTAAATTATGTTTGGTACTTATTGTTCTGTAAGTCCGACACACATTTTCAGAGTACTTTTTCATCATTAACTCTTTTTTCTTCCTTATTTTAATAACGAATTATTCACTTTTTCACTGCGAGAAATAACGCGGCCGCCATTTTGTTACATAAACAAAGCGTTTCCAGCGCCTCTATCGGCAATTAATGTAATAATTTTACGATATGATCGAAATATTATTACATACGAGATATGAGATACGAAATAATCTTGACCATTTCATGAAGTAGCTGCGTTTTAGTTGAACATATCGACAAACGATTTCTTATCATTGATCTGGCCAAGGCACATCATGATGTGGCCAATGGACAGTGAAAATTTCATGAAATGTGACCATTTCATGAAATGATCGAAAATTTCATTATCTGGTCAATTCTACGATATGGCCACGACATATATACCTAGGTTTTTTCTTGTTCGGTATTCAATGGCCTTGTGTGAAATTTCCGCATTTAAATTAACATAACCTATTTTGTTTGGCAATAAGGTTGTACCGAAATTTGCCTCGAACAGCACATTACAGTCTGAAACACACGTTTCTGGTTTGCAGACATGCTGAATTTACAGCAGAAATGTGTCCAAACGAACTGATTTAGTGCACTCTTACTCCGGGGAACTGAGGAGTAGCACAATTCAGTTTTAAAATGAATTAAATTGTTCTTTTGAGTGCGACGATTTGTCTTGCAACATGAGAGCGATATTTTTTAAGCTAAGATGATAAAAATAAGGGGAGCGAAGGGTAAGGGTGGGGTAGGGTAGGGGTCTGTGGCAAATAAAAAATAATATTTCGCGTTTTTTTTATGTGTGCTAATATGTAGATAGATAGATAGATAAATCGTTTATTTGTAAATGCAATACACAGTTTTTGCAGCATGCTAAAAACATTAAATATAACGTAAGACTTAAGCGAGTGTACCACATCCACAAAACGGCCCTAACTCAGCATGTTGCAGTGACACGCTCAGCACAGTGCCACTGCGCTGTTATTCTGTTAGCGCCGCGACAGTGAACATGCGCGAGCCAGTGGAGATGCCTACTACTCTACTGTAATAGTAAATTTTATGATTTACATACGCCACAATTATAGTATACACACACTAGGTATTATCAGACACAGTACATATTTGATGCCATTGAAACATTTACATTAGCCTGTATTTTGTTTACACATTATTTTTTATGTAGGTTTCTAAGATAATTATTCATTCACCCCTTATAGGTACCTACTTCTACTACTTGAGTACAATAAATTGTTCGAAATAGACATAAAATATATAGTAGTGTTAACTAGTGGTTGTGTCCATAGAGCGCATGCGCACAACACTAGTGGGAGGACTTTGACAGATAGACAGTGTGCTCTCGCGCCAAGTTGGTAGCTCTTGTGAAAATATAATAATTACGTGTGTAAGATGGTTTTCTACTTATAATCTACTTATTAGTAGGTACCTAATAAAGCAATAGTGAGTTCACTTAAACAAGTATTTCAACTGATGTATTATTAGGTTTATGTTATAAATGGTTATGTAATGATTATGACTGAAAACTAAAATGTTGAAATGTTCTTTTCATTAAGTGCTTACTTAAAATAATAATTGGTGGTTAATGGTGTTGGTGCCACAATTATTAATATTTTTTGTACCTTGGTTTATTTGTATTGTGCACTGTTTTTTAACACATTTAAAAAAAATATCAATGTCATTCTTCTTCTCATGTCTCTGTCTTCTCATTAGGTAACGTACTTTCTGTATCAGTTTGAAGTTTTTTGATATCTGTAGTAGTTACGGAATAATCGCCTGCGCACACTTAACGATTACACTCTGTATAGGTAGAGCCGCTAATGGCCCCTGACATGGCTCAAGTAACAACAAATTTCCGTAGATCTTCTCTTCATAGTGTAGGTTGTAAGGTCGACAACCGACCTCACAAACCCTAATGTCAGTGTTATAAGCCGCCAAAGGCCACTGACGTGACTCGTGTAACGACTAGATAGCAGCCGGGACCAACGGCTTTGCGTGCCCTCCGAAGCACAGAATCATCTTTCTGTTCGGCCAATCAGGTGATTGAGCCTGCAATATCCTAACCAAACCGAGGAAAGGCTCACAAAGAGATTTTAGTTTGATAGTGTCCCCACCGGGAATCGAACCCGGAACCTCCGTAATGCGCTAGGAAATCTCGACCACTCGGCCACGGAGGCTGTTATTTCCGTAGATAATAGCCGGGTTTAACAGCTTAACATACTCGCCAAAGCACGAAATTATCTTACTTTTACAATTGGATGAATTTTAAAAAAGTGATTTTGGTTTAAACCTAGAACTTCAATAAAGTTACCCGAACGGTCCATCACTCAACCACAGAGAACAATGATCTAATTCATAAATGTGAAAGTTTATTTAAATAAAGTACTAAACGAATTTTGATGAAATATTTAATGTAGTACTTTATACTGGAAAAAATCTTATTCTCACGAGATAATCTTACACAAGGCGAGCGTATTGATTTCACGATATGGGTTCATAAATATTTTTCACATTCTATCTTTAAAATTAGTTTTACGACCAACTGGTTACAACTTAAAACTTATTAGAACTGTCTTTGTAAACGCACTACCATAAGATAGTATATTTTGACAGCTAAAATTAGGTCTATCATAGTAACATAATTAAGCTGACTTTGTAAACGCTCATGAGTTTTAGGTCTTGCATAGAACTCTTGTATTTTTTAGATAATCCTAGCCGGTGTTTGTATTTCTGCCCATAATCTATGAAAACTGACTGAAAACAAATAATTCAGCTTGAATGTACGGAAGATTTCCCGCTAGATAGATTCACTGAGTTGGCAGACAGCTTCATATTTATTGTACTTCCGCCGACGCTTACTACTTGTGTGGTAAGATAAACAGCTGATCCCTTTTGTTAGAGTATAGATTTAAGAATAAAATTTCTAATTTTTCGCTTTATAAATTATTAGATATTTCGTTTACAGATGTTATCTGTAACAATAAGAATCTTTAGATTGTAGAATTTTCCAGATCCATTAGCATGTTGTTAGACTATTTCTAAAATAGGTTTCATGTTACAGCTTTTGCGGTAAGATGAATAGCAGGCCAATAATGATTTGTAGTTACTAGCCGTCTGCCTATGAATATGTATAGGTATATATTCGCGTGTATGATAAAAATTTTTTTTAGCACTAAAATGAAAATAGATTACCCCGCTCCTAGGCGAAACAGAAACACACTTTAACCAATTTTCATGTTAAATTTTCATACAACTGTAAAAACTGCATCCAATTTCGTGTAGTAGTTTTTGCGTGATGCGACACAAACAAAAATTCTAAAATATAGTATTTTTTATATTTCTTCTGTATATCGGCCAATTACAACAATATTATAATTTATAGATGTACTTTAAGTAAAAACATACATTTTGAATACTTTAGCAAATTATAAATTAGACATTAAACTAAAAAGAAAAATGCCAAAGTTCTGCCGATATTAAAGTCAAGCAATAATGACGCCCAAACCAATCGAGATAAAGATTGGACGTAACTTAGATGGAGGGTGGCATAAGTTTTATCAAGTCGGGAGAAACGAAAAACTCCCTCAAAGTTATCCGTACCTACCCCTATAAATTTTTATTTACGATTTGTGCCTACATGTAAAGATGCTTAAAACAATTTTAATGTAAATAGAGGCCAAGTTTTTCGTAAAAAGTGATCTGTGCGTGATATTGTATTTCGTTTCTTAATTTAAAATAAAAAGTGTTCAGGCAGTTCTGTGCTGTGCGTTACATTTATTTCATTTCTCAATTTAAAATTATCCTTTTTAAATCTGGCTAGCACTTAGTGTAAATGATTTATTTATTGAAGTTACAAGTCATCAAAGAAAATGCGTCTTGAAAATGCCGAAAAGATCAACAAAAGAAAATCTAAACAAAAACGCATTGCGTCAGCGCGAATCATTCTTTATAAGCGCTGTCGCGATGTCAGAGTTCTAAAGAGTATTAAAGCAAAGAGTTTCTAAACCTACATCGTGTAGTAATCTTATTCTATCGTTTGCGAGAATTTCTTTAAATATAATGTTCCAGTCAGGATATAAAAAGTTTTGAATGGTTTAACAAACAAAATTAAAGGAACAGGCCAAGTGAGTCAAACTAATTGTCCGAAACATTAAATGAATTACAAAAACAAAATTATATGAAAAGTTGATGTTTTCCATATATTTTAAAATAAATATGTACTTAAGGATAGATGATATTATATTAATATTAGTGGTAATTGAATATGTACTCTAATATTTTAGCTAAACCTTTGTTTCCTAGTTTTTTTATACACATTCAACAGTTTTTAAACTCAATGAAGCGCTCCGCAGATAAGCATCCACTTCAATCTTTACAACTACCCACTAAGCAGTCTTTATTGGAAAACTTGGCCCTCTACTCAACCGTGCGCAACATACGTCATAAAAATATTCGAGTGGTCGACCGTAAATTTTTTCAAGATCATATAAAAGCAAAGGCCTACTAAGATATGTGCAAGCCCTTTTTACTTTTGCCAAATTTATTACATTTTGATTTGCCATAAGAAAATCATTGCAAGGTTACTTGAATCATATTTTTATTACGTTTTTATGGACATAAAGGAAATACTAAATCTATGTATTTATTCGTTTTTACAAGGTTAAGATTGCGATCAACAGAAAAGGCCTTAAAAATTATTTAGCCTCCTTAACGTCGTGCGCAGTCGGGTAAAAATAAATAAGCACAAGAAATATGAAAAAACATGACAGACAAAAACAATATTATGACTTAAATAAAGAAAACAAATTAACATATTGTATATTTCTTAATAAAGTTTAGGATTACTTATTTATACTTACTAGGATACTGAAAAACAGCATTCATGCTGAGGATTCGTTCTTTTACCAGCATTTTGTACATTGTATTTATTAATTAATCTATGACTTGTAACCTTAGCTTTGTACATCATTGTGCTTGATGTTTGGTAAATAAAGTTCTTTTCTTATTATTATTATTATTATTTACTCCGTTTTTATATTATTTTATCTTATCAGTACGTAACTACTGCATTTAGTTCTTATATTAGACTAGGCTAGAATGTAGACTAGAATACATTAAACTGTCTCCATTCCAAATTTCATCCAAATCCTTTCTGTAGTTTTTGCGTAAAAGAGTAACAAACATCCATACATACAAACTTTCGCGATTATAAATTTGTAAGGATTAGGATTTATTATCAAACAAATATTTTAAAAACAGCTAAGCAAATAAAATAAATAACCATCGTACATCGTCTTAAACAAATTCATTGTTCAACGACTTTCTGAAGGTATTCATTAAAAATGAATCGTCATATTTTTCAGACCTCAATAATTAGAGAAATGACATTCCGTTTGTGAGAAATTTCAGAAAGAGAATTAATTTTGTCGGACGCCGAGGTCAGAATTCCAGCGTTCCAGGATTAAAATTTGCTAACAATAAGGACTAGGGCTTAACGTACTAGTATTTTTGCAGCTCACAATTGTTATTTGTTGGGTAAGGGAGGAATGTTGATTTTGTTCGAGGAGAGAATAAGATTCCTCTCAAACCCAACATATTATTTTTCACCTGTTCAGGTAAATATTACTCAAAAATGGAATTCCTGTTAGCTTCGATATAATTCTATAAGTTAAGACTTAATTATTGTATTTTATCACAATACTCTTAAAGTTTTAGTAAAATAGGTAAAAATAAACAACCAAAACAATAAACAAACTTTTAGGTTATGTTTTTTAGGGTGCGTTCCAAAACTGAATTTAAAATGAAAATCTATAAAAAAAATATGGCACACGTCAATTATTTTTCGCGCGAACATACGAAAACTTTTTTCCTGTGTAAGATAATATTCGAAATTCAAACGAATTTTCCTTTCTAGACATGAAAATGGTTAAAATGAATAAGCGATTTTCGTGGAGGGGTGAAAAAATAGGTAACCAGTTTTGGTTTCCTCTGCGTTGTCGAATAACCGTGTATAGCAAAATCACTAGTAAACCAGATTTAGCCGCCACACCACAGACGAATAAAAAAATATACAATTAGGAAGAACAAACAAATAACAATTAGGAAAAATAAATTACAATTAGGAAGGACTTCCTAACTATAATAATATTTACTTCTTCGTCCTAACGTTTTCCCGGCCTAGTGCTTCTCCACTTTGCCCGGTCTTCGGCATCCTTAGGTGCGAGATTGTTCTCTTCTATATCCGTTTTCACGACGTCCAGCCAGCGCTTTTTAGGCCTACCACGTGATCTAGGGCCCTGGACAGTGACGTCGAAGCATCTTTTTCCTACGTAGTCTGACGGCTTATAATATAGCCATACCATCGGAGGCGACTTTCCTGAAGCTTATCTGCTACTTCACGGATGGAATATTATAAATACTAGGAAGATTTGTTTAATGTTCTTATGAACATTACTGTTACATTGATAATATTGAACAAAAACGTCTACGAAAAAGGCCAAATTCGGTGAGAAGCTATTAAAAAACTAACAATTATTATTTTTCATACGAAAACAAAAGATATCAGTGACAAAATAACAGGGCCAGCTCTACGAAGAACTTTTTTAATAAAATCCCACCGACAGGTGTTGACGTGAACAGATTTATTGAGCTCCAAATTTACTAGAAAGTACTTAATGTGGCGTATACTAAGTGGCAATAAATTAATATACCAAGTTTCCAGTTTGACAAGACACAGGTTGGCTCTGAAACTTATTCCCGGATTAATTTTAAGTTCCGAAGGAAGTTTCGGTTTTCAACCGCAGTGTTTTTGGAGATGGTTATGATAAAATTGCAAGTGAGTTTAAAAAGTTGAGGAATAATTCGATTTCTGTTATCACAAAGTTTTAAGTCATTGTAAAATTCACTAAAAGTTGAATTCAGCAAAAAAATACACTATATTTTGTACGAATACATTGTATTCTACTGATAGTACGTCCGCCCGTCTAAGACCGATATCATCAAAATTTCTGGTGGTTTTCTTCATGATATCCAAATATAAAAAAGAACATGCTCGATACACGATACTCAGTCCATCGAGGACTACACGTTAATAGTAAAATCGTTCTCCAGACTTAAATTATAATTTAACGAGCATTCTTGGCGATTTTCACTCCTCCATAAAAACTGCTGCGGCGGATTGCGCCCTCTAAGACTCAGCTTTTTGAGATCACGAGAGCGCGTTCTTTCCAAATATCGTGAAAAAAACTACCAGAAATTTTGATGATATCGGTCTTAGACCGGCGGACGTACTATGACATTGCTATGATATTTAATGATAGATACATTTGTAGGGACGGTTGTTGGAGATGATCAAATGAAACGACTGTTTGCCTTGCTGGTCGATATATTAGTGCTCCAAAATAGGATTACATGATTATTATATGCTTACTACGTCTACTACACTACATGACCCACCAAAAGAAAATATATAAAAAAAAAATCTTATCTAAAAGTTTTTTTTTTAATACTTACAATAATCTTTACTATCCAAAATACAATTTTGTTCTATTTTTATGTACGATATTTTCTTTATTGTTTTTATTTAAAATAATAACATTTGTGCCAATATCTTTTATTACTTTAAAAGGACCTAAATATATGGGGTCCATCTTATTGTTACTGCCATCATTTCTTATAAGTACATAATTTCCTGCTTTATAACATACTGGGTTTACATCCCAACCAACAATTTTGCCCTATAACAAATCCTTATATCTCTAAAAAGCTGGCTAAGCGATGTATAAAGGTTTTAGCGGTGACCGAAGGTTGTGTAATAGCGTTTGACAATACAATTTAGCTCTATAAGTTTATACAGCAAAAACGACCTATTATCAAGTGATGTAAAGGCTTACATCGCTACTTTATATAGCTGTTATAGGCAGATGTTATAGCCACCTCCAATGTGACCAGTATACAACGATAAAACTCTATACCAGTGTTTGCTGTCGCCATAATGTGGCTGTTTTACGCTATAAAGTTTCTGAATGTACTTTTATAGGTCTTTCGTTATAGTAGAGATACAAACTCTACAATAGAGCAATGTTGTGATATTGTGGTTTTGTAGAACGCCGTTACAACACATGGCACTATAGTGAGCACAAAAACTCTGCAACAGAGTTATTTCGTGATTCAGACGAGTGTTTGCTGTCGCCATAATGTGGCTGTTTTACGCCATAAAGTTTCTGAATGCACTTTTATAGGTCTTTCGTTATAGTAGAGATACAAACTCTACAATAGGGCAATGTTGTGATATTGTGGTTATGTAGAACGCCGTTACAACACATGGCACTATAGTGAGCACAAAAACTCTGCAACAGAGTTATTTCGTGATACAGACGAGTGTTTGCTGTCGCCATAATGTGGCTGTTTTACGCTATAAAGTTTCTGAATGTACTTTTATAGGTCTTTCGTTAAAATAGAGATAAAAACTCCAAAATAGGGCGATATTGTGATATTGTGGTTTTGTAGAACGCCGTTACAACACATGGCACTATAGTGAGCACAAAAACTCTGCAACAGAGTTTTCTCGCAAATTACCACTATGTAGCTTAAATTGTCCTATTAAGGTTTGCTAATGCTCTTCATAGTTCCAGTGTTAAAATTGTCACAAAGACACTTTTTTAGATCGGGATTGTTTTTTTGTTACTGTTATAGTCCTTCTTTTACACCACAGTGTTATAAAAGGAGTTCTTACTCTTTTAAAACATAAATACGGTATATAAAGGTACGCTAATTACTTTTAAACGATAATTCAGTCTTGTAAAGGCATTTCTATCTCTCTTTTAAACATAATCGCCATTTTTATTTTTAGCGTAACTAACGAAACACGTTTGTTTTCTATAAGTAATAAAAAATGGATTTTGAAGCCTGGAAAAGATTTAAACGCAGTGGGACTTATAGACGAGAAGTGAAAAGACAATACAAGGAAACAGTGACTTTGTCCAATACTCAAATCCGTACTAGTCAGAGCCAAGTCAGAGACCAAGATGTACAAAGTGGTTCCGTACCAAATACATCTTTTGCTTGCGAAGAACTAGAGAAAAAATCGAATGTGGACAGTTATTCTTCAACAGATGACAAAAATCAGCAACTGCGAGATGGTTTAAAAAATTGGGCCGTCAATTATAATATATCGCATGATGCAATTAAAAGTTTAAATGCTCTAATAAATGATCGAATACCAAATATATTGCCAGCAGATCCAAGGACGCTTTTAAATACAGTAAAATCTGTCACTACTTATCCCGTGGGAAATGGACAGTATTGGCATAACGGCTTGACAAATACTTTAAAGTGCTATCTACAAATGATTGATAGTAGTTTATCTATAATTTCACTCAACATCAACATAGACGGGCTGCCTGCTTTTAAAAGTTCTAAATTGCAGTTATGGCCAATTTTGTGCAACGTTCATGAAATACCAAAGCTGCGACCAATTGTAATTGGAATTTATTCAGGAACTGACAAACCATCGGATTTGGATGGTTACCTAAGAATGTTTGTAGATGAAATGAAACAACTAATTGCAAATGGCCTTTCAATAAACAGCAATGAAAATGAGAAAAAAATAGGCATCAAAATACGGGCTTTTATATGCGACTCTCCTTCCCCGAATCAAAATTATAAAATTTGGCTGTTTTCTTTATTTATTTTTAGTACTTAAGAAAATTTTGCTAATAGCTAGAATAATCACAGTAAAAACATTCATCGGAGATGTAGTGGTCATAAACAGACATAATACCGCAGCCCCGACACCAGAAAAATGAGAAGTTTAATAAAGACACCAAATATTTTTTGGATATGGAAAAGTGCCTTGGTAAAGATGAACGGGTATGCAAACCACAGTTAATACAGTTTGTAGTTAACAGAAAATGTGTAATTTCCCACGGCCATTCCGCTTCTGCAAGTAGCTTGAAATCGTCGCGAGTAAGAAATTTATCAATATCTATAGTGACAACCATTCTGCTTAGCAATGCACTGAAAAAGAAAAAAAAAACCTCAATATTGACAAAGTAAGTATCCCGTATCTATAACGGAAAATGCCTAACGCCCCACACGCCTTAACACTTGTTATTCTAACAAAGGCGTATTTTTTAAATTGAATAAAAACATAACGCATTTATGTTATGGCACTAGAACAAACAAGCACAAACGGAACCCTAATTTCATGTAATGGTGGCTGTGGTCTGCAATGACGAGTGCTGTAGTGGAATTCAGGACGCTAAAAGTATGTTTATTACTTTAAATTCGTAATTGTTTTAATAAAATCTTAATAATTCGAAGAGGGCATTAAAATATTCTCGTAATATCACCTATGCTTTCTCAGTAAAATTACCTTCCCACATATCTTTACACACGTAAGAGACGAATACAATAAGAAAATAAATTCTAACTTACCAGGATATCCTCGTATTCTTAATTATTTGTTTTCCAAACACTCAACAAAAAACACTCAAGCTGTGTGACAAACGCGTGCGTGAACGAATGAAAACGAATGAATGATAAATTATTGGTGAAGTAATGGAATCATAAACTCTTTTACAGTACAAAAAGGTACTTTAAAAGCGTTGTACATCACCAAATGGAGAATGCGTTACTGTTACATCAACCGTATAGGCCAAAATTGTGATGCTTGACGCCGCTATAGTTCCACCTTAGAGCCGAATGGAGATATAATTGCGCCACTTTCTTTGTAGGTGCACCCTTCTTAGGCCCACTATTTCACTACCCTTGGTTTTTAGGAAACGTTCTATGGTCTTTTATAGAACCACATTTTGTTGGTTGGGATAACTATCGTAATATTCTTTCCTTAAATATTTTCTTAACACTAAATTTTTCTTAGCATCTTGTTGCGATACTTGTATTTTATATTTCAACTGCTGAGGATAGTCATATGGGTTATACAACGGATCAACTGTACTTGTTAAATTACTAGGCAAATTACAAAGTTTCCCAAACACCAACTCGTAAGGAGTGTATTTGGTTTCGGAGTGTACTGTCGTGTTATAGGAAAAGCACCAAAAAGGTATCCATGAGCTCCAACTATGGGGTTGATTTTGTGTTTGAATTCTTAGAAAAGCCATTAGGTGTTTATGACTATTTTCTAGTGCACCAATTGTTTGGTGATGGTATGCTGTGGATGTTAGTTGAGTAATATTCAAAATTTTACATACCTTCTGCATTGTTTTGGAGATAAACTCTGTACCTTTGTCAGAGATGATGTTCCGTGGGATGCCGTACCGTAAGATGAAATTGTTGACAAAAGCAGTAGCTACAGTTTCTGTATCTTTCGTTGGAATTGGATATGCTTCTATGTACTTAGTAAGATCGCATTGTACTGTTAGAATATATTGATTATTACTACTATCCTTAACTATTGGGCCCACTAAATCTAAATATATTATTTCGAATGCGGAGTTACCACAGTTAGTGACGACCATGGGCTCCTTAATGTACTTACCGTATTTCTGTCGTTGACACTGGTCGCATTTCTTGACAAATTCCGTGACGTCTTTTTCTAGTCCTGGCCAAAAGTAGTATCTTCTTATGTTGCACAACATGCGCCTTATGCCGGCATGGCCACTTGTTGGCAACATATGAAAGTCATTCAATATTATGCGCTTCATATCGTTATCTATTATTTTACTCACCCCTTTTACGATGCATAAGCGTGGTCCGGACCATTGCATCATTTCATTTATAACATTAGCTAGCCTTTTTATTTGTTCTGCATTTATTTCATTTTTAATTATATATAAACAGGAGATATTTATTTCCCTACAAAACAAACACAACTCCCTCGCAAAGTCAACTCATGCCCTTTGCGATCGGTAGGTCGGTTTGATACATACCATGGACTCAGATGGTATGTAAGCAAAGTTTTCACTTTCCTTTTGAACTTTTTCTTGTAAATTTTTCCATACTTTGTCATTTAAAAATACTAATTCTGTATAATCCTGCGGTAGTTTAGGCATTTCGACAACTCTTGGGTGATCAGTCCAAGTGTTGTTATCCTGAGCTACTGGGGGATTATGACTTTCTCCTGCCAATTTCTTTCGCTGTTCTCTCGTCAATACGGATATAATGTGTTCATTCATGGTTTTTAATTCGTCAATTGTTATTTTAATTCGTGATAGAGCATCAGCTGTGACATTTTCTTTTCCTTGTACATATTGTATTTCAAAATTGTATTCTTCCAATAATAATCTGAATTTTAGTAATCTGCTAGAAGGGTTTGTCATATTGAATAAGTATACTAATGGTCTATGATCTGTTTCTATTAAAAACTTGCGTCCGAAAAGATAAGGTCTAAAATATTTGACTGACCAGACTATTGAAAGTAATTCTTTTTCTATAGTCGGGTAATTTTTCTCTGCTTTATTTAGCGTTCGGCTCGCATATGCAACAGGTCGATGATCCTGATTACATAAGACAGATCCGATCGCGTAACCTGATGCGTCTGTTTTTAATATAAAAGTATTGTTACTATCAAAGTTTGGGTACTGTAAGATAGGTGGAGATAGAAGTGACTGTTTCAAATATTCAAATGCATTTTGACATTGTTTATTCCATGAAAATGTTACATTTTTCCTACTCAGGTTGTTTAACGGTATTGTTATTTCAGCAAAATTTGGGATGAACTTTCTATAATAATTCGAAAATGCAACAAACCTTTTGACTTCGTCTGAATTTGTTGGTACGGGATAGTTTTTGATTGTTAATATTTTTGAAGTATCTGGTTTAATGCCCTCTGATGATACAATATGTCCGAGATAAAGTATTTCCTTTTTTTAAAATTCGCACTTACTGGGGTTCAATTTAAGATTGACTTTTCTCAACCTCGCGAAAACATCCATAAGGTTTTTATTATGATGTTCTAAATTACGGCCATAGCAAATTAAATCATCTAAATACACGAAAACCTTGTCATAATTAAGTCCTGCCATAGCTACGGTCATTGCACGCGAAAATGCGCTTGGGCTTGTTTTTAGGCCCATGGGCAGACGCTTCATTTGGTACTGGCCCGATGGTGTCGTGAATGCAGTACATTTTCTACTTTCTTGTTCTAAATTTAATTGATAATATGCCTGATTTAAGTCTAGATGAGAAAAGTACATTGCTCCTGACAGAGAATCCAGAATGTCTGTAATATTCGGCAACGGGAATTTATCATCGATTATATTGTTATTTAATTTTCGGAAATCTATTACTAAACGCCATTTTTTACTGCCATCACTATTTGATTTTTTGGGTACTAAAAGGATGGGACTTGACCATTCACTTTTCGCTGGTTCAATAATATCATCTCGTAGTAATTTTTCAACCTGTTTTTCTATTTCATCACGTTGCGAAAACGGTAATCGATATTGTTTTGTATAAACAGGTCCCGTATTTGGCTTTAACTGAATTGTTTGTTCGTAAAGGTTAGAAGTTGTTAATTTGTCCCCTGAAACATAAAAAATGTCTGCAAATTTTGCACAGATATTTTGGATTCCTGTCCTCTCTTCTTTATTTAGATGATTTAAACCTAATGCGCCTAAAACTTTTTTTACTCTTTCTTCTCCTATAGGACTTTCTTTAAAATTACAAACAAAATAATTACTAAGTCTTTCTATTTCTGGCCTGAAATAACTAAGTTTTACTTCTGTATCCCTTGTATTTAATATTTGTATTGCCATTTTATTCCGAATAGGTTTTACAATGGAGCTGGCGAGAAAAACTCCTTCACACAACTGCTTTGAAAATACTACGCATTCCTCATTTATATATGATTGTATGAAAAATATTTTTTCACATCTGGGTGGTATAGTTATGTAACTATTCTTACTCAAATTACCTGTGTTCAAAGGTAGTACCGTCCTATCATTGCCGTTTTGTATAGTAACTGTATTATGTTCATAATCGACATGACATTTATATTTTTTAAGAAAATCCTCTCCAAGTATACCATCTGGTTCACATTGTAATTGTTTTAAAACGTGAAATTCGTGACTCAATTTTATTTCATTAATAAACAAGTTCAAATTAACAAACCCCTCTGACTGTATTTTTCCAGCAATACCATTTATATTAATAGGTTGTTTATAAATCGGCACGTTCTCCTCTGTCACCGTCTCGTATTTCACCGCCGATACAGTTGCGCCGGTATCTACTAAGAATCTTTTAATTGAATTGTTTATTAATAACTCAATTGAGTTGCTATTTTGACAAGCAAATATACTTTTAAGATCGAAAAAACTCGAAATTGTTGTCAGTTTGTTTTTCTGGCATTGGTCCTGGGCTGGGACGGGTAGGGTCACTATCCTGTAAAAAGTTCACATATTTCCGATTACGATTACCTCTGTGGTTGTTGTTGCTGTAGGAAGTTTCTCGACCACGATGAAAGCTTGAGCGTCCACGCGATGAACCGCGAGCGAAACCACGGGGCGCATAGGTACTACGGTAGCTATTTCTACTCGTGTGGTACTGCGTAGCAGGCCTAAACTGTCTACCTCGGTTTGAATTACCACGAAAATGCCGCGTACCTGTGGGTGCACGCCGACTGACGTACATCGTACTGCCTTGCTCTACGTTGTGGGTGGACTGCTCTTCGTCCTTGGCTGCCCTTATTACATCTTTAAGGGATGTGTAGTTCCGTGCTGTCAAAATAATTTTCAAATTTTGGTTACGTAAACCGTCAATAAACCTTTTGATTGCTAGTGTTTCATTGACAGATTTTAACACCCTGTATGAAGCATCGTCTCCGTCTGCCTGTGAAATGGTTAATTTTACAAACATATCTTCGATTCTCTTACCGAATTCCTCGATAGTTGATCCACTCTGCGACGCACGAGTCAGTTCGGTGTGTATTGCGGTGCTAGACTGTTTTGTTAGTAAATGCGTTCTCATGTCTGATATCAAAGCAGCAATGGACGTGTAAGTAGTTGATAGCCTCAACTTCGCACTCTCATTAAGGCGCGTTTTCAAAATAAATTTGATTAAAGATGCATGCTCACTAGTTTCCAACATTGAACTGTACAAATCTATTGCGTTTATCAACTGCTTAGTAACATCCTCATCACCAGACATTTGGGGTAAAAGCGATACCGCGGTTTTCAAACTAAATTTCTCCATGGTTTCTTCGGTGTTTTCCCTATCTTTACTAGTACTACTCGATCCTGAATCCTCTTCCCTTTCGAAATAAACTTTGTCACAAAATTTTTCAATATCCGTATAAACTTGCTTAATGTTATCACAAATAGTAAGTATACTATTTATAGTCTCGTCAGGAATGCTACCTTCGAGTATTTTCTTATTAATAACTGTTACAACTTTATTGTGCGCTTCATACAATAATGTAGCTTCCTCTAACTTACTTTGTAAGAATGCTGATGTTCGCCTATCTAATGGCAATTTTTTAAAGTTTTTATATTATATTACTTAATTGTCTGTATGTATTTTCTAATTCTACAGCCATTACATTTTACTAGTACTACTGATTATGAATGTTTCTTACGCTAACTATATTACGCATATTAAAATTAAAATAGAGTTTCACTTACGCACACTGAGAACGAAATGAAATAATAATAATAATAATGAATCTCACTGTTCACGCACTTTTCGTAATTAAATCAAACACCATACCGTTGTTTCCCGACGTCATCAGTTCGTGAGCATAGAAGTGAAATCGTGGATCATCTAAAATGTAAAGTAGACACCATCCATCTCCATCTACGGTTAAATTCTATATGGAGAACTATGTTATCAACTTTGGCCTGGTTACGGGAATCTCAAACCTCATGCCGTTTCCATTCCTATTTTCCATCTCGGGGTCCCTGCGAACGTCACGCCATCCGATAGATCTGCGAAATGCCACTCTCGCAATTTCTTGCCGCATCCATTTCTTATGACAGTACATGTACACGAATCCAGCCAAAGAAATTAATCCGATGATCACTAGGATGACCACCAGCAGTGTATTGGTGAAACCAATATGATCTTTCAGCTGTTCCACGGATGCCGCATTTGAGCCTTCTGCAGCGGTTTGTGCGAGTATCACTTCTTCCTTTTCTACTTTCGATTGGCACATCTTGCAATTTCTTTATCCCGGCTGATCACACAAGCGAACAAAAACACGTGCAGAGAGAGTCTGGTCATTGTTCTAATCCCGTTCAAAGTTCACTTTCCTAATATGCAACTAGCTCGCTCGACACTCGACACTTCACGCGACAAGCCGTGTGCATGGCAGGGTCGCCATGTAGGGACGGTTGTTGGAGATGATCAAATGAAACGACTGTTTGCCTTGCTGGTCGATATATTAGTGCTCCAAAATAGGATTAAATGATTATTATATGCTTACTACGTCTACTACACTACACATTGCTTTGATGATATCGGTCTTAGACCGGCGGACGTACTATGACTAGAGATGTGCCGTGGGGAATGTTCCCATTCCCAGTATTTTCCCTATGGGAATATTCCCGGTAAGTTACCCAAAGTTTCCAATGTTCCCGGGAATATTCCCCTACACATGAAACATTTAATATATTGAATTCTTTCTTTACCTAGTGTTTTAATTAAGTTTGGTTGGTTGGTTGGCTGGTTTCGTTAGTATGATTTAATTTGCAAAATTGATTATTTTTGATATAGACAATTTTATTTTATTTAAGTGAGAGATTTCAGTCACGGTCATCTGATCCAAAGCTAGGCAAGGCCTGTACTACGAGTATGGGTGTCAAAGATAGACAAATATTCAATACCCAGACACAGAAATGACCCTTGATGTCTGCCTTTTTTTCTTTTCGCGCCTTAGCTTGGTACTATAGAAAACTGTAATTTTATTACAGATAGGTACTATAGGTATTAGTCGTTTTGTTAGTTACATACAGCCAAGTAGATGTTTGCCTGTTCATTGCTGACTGTAAAATGTGGATAAACTGTCTCGCTTCCTCTTTAAAAAACATTTTATTTGCGAATCTCTTTATTTGAGTGGCAACAAGGTCATCAAACAATGAAAGCGTTCTTTTTTAGTTACCTGTTATTTAATTTGTAACTTGGTGCACGTATTTAAACATACAAACCTCGTTGTTAAAAATAAATCTGAATCTTTGTGGTCGGCTTTTAAAAGTTGCTTTATACCTATAACTTATGAAAAACATGTTGATCGTTCTGTGATTTGTTAATTATTTTAGTATAATTTAAATTGTTAATGCTGAAATTTTATTGATATTTAAAAACAAATCTGGATCTTTGTGGTCAGATTTTAAAAAAGTTGCTTTGTTTTATACCTATAACTTATGAAAAACATGCTGATCGTTCTGTGATTTGTTAATTATTTTAGTATACTTAAAATTGTTAATACTAAAATTTTACTGATGTTTAATTGTTGATTATATTGATAACGCATATTTGTACACACACACATGAATAAAAACTATCAAAATTTAACGTCTGTGTTTCTTTTTCCCTTATTAAAATACAGTTAAAACTTTCAGAATCTGCCCGGGAATATTCCCGGAAACATTGGGAATATTCCTAAAAACACTGGGAATATTCCTCGGAATATTCCCATTTTTTTGGGAGTTTTGGGAATATTCCCAGGCATGTGGGAAATTTCCGGTGATTGTTCCCGGTAACATTGGGAATATACGAAATCTCTTAGGTTAGTAAGTATTCAAATATTACTTGTGATTTGTCTCCTAAAACTTAATATTGTGACATATAAATATATACAAAAATAGAAGTTTTCGACAACTTTCCCATTGTTAAAGTTCTCAAGGGAATATTCCCCGGAATATTCCCACACAAAAGTAATTTACCGGGAACGGCACATCATTAACTATGACATTGCTAAGATATTTAATGATAAATACTGTAGCATCGGGCCTCGTTGATCCGAGTGCTATGTAGTTTGATACTGGCGATAGTATTCTTTTTGTAATATATTCGTTCTCTTTTTAACTATTCAGTTTAGAAAGAGAGCGATAGAAACTTCAGACGGGCGGGGGCCGTCGGGATTTGACGTTCTCACTCTCCGACCGCCGTCGTGGCAGGTTGTTTTAGTGGGCCTAGCCCACGGGCGAGCCCTGCCCGGGGCAGTGGGCTTTGTAAAAGCAAATAAATAAAATATATAGTTTAGGATGTGATATGTGCTATAATTTTATGCAAGTTCAAGAAAGTATCGTGATGAGCAAAACAAATGCGGATCGTTAAATAAAATATATTAGAAGAAGCTGTTGCTGCTGGATTATGAGCCAGAAGCTGCTATTGGAGAAGATGCCATTGAAGAGGATGCCGAGGATTCTTCATTGAGCATTGTCTGGAGAAAAATGTGAAAGACAGCAACGATGTGCCCCGCCGGTGATGTGGGCATATGGCACACCATCTCCAGGTGGAGAAGGAGGGGTATTCCCAGCGAGTACCTCGTAGAGTATTCATTGTTTTTTTGAGTATAAACGCACGGACGAGGCGGCCGGAAGGCGATTGGTGACATCGTCAGCAGTGTCGCAGACATAAAGAGGAAAGTTCCAAGTTATTTTGATTTTATCCCAACTAATATTTTGTTTGCAATTTTTCAAAGAATTTTCCATTGTCAGTTTCAAAAATGGCAGATATTTTCTTTGTTCTTGACAGTTCAACTATTTGAATGTTTTGTCTGTTATAAATACTTCTTGGAATAAAATGGCGATCCGTTTCGTCAAAGATAAAGTGTCATGTCTTGGTCTGTCACTTTTGTAAACAGATGTTTACATATTTATTTATATTTTATTGAATTCCCTTTTATTGTATTGTGAGGTAGGTAATTTCTTTTGCGGTTTTGCTTAGGTGACCTGCATAATATAAAATAAAACATAAATGCATTATTGTCACTAGTTTTTACGAATTGTTTGTATGTTTTTCTAAATGGATTGGTAGTTTAGGTAGTTGAGGTTTCGTGTACGATGATTAGGTTGAGGTTTAAGTTTGCGCTGTGAGTTGGCTGATTGGGCACAGTTGATACACCTGCTTTAAGAGACATAGGAGCTTTGTAGGGTGGTCTGTTTAGGATCACACGTATTCTATCTGTCCTTTTCTAGGTTAGTAAACGGTTGAGTAAAAGGTTGATTTCTATGGGTTATGATGAGGTATGGTATTAGGATATGGGGAGAAGTGATAGGTAATATTTTCAATTCATTATATTATATGCCAATCCAAGTTGTTGTCATTTTCAAAACCACATATTTAATAATTTGAATATAATATTGTATCTTGTAAGAAGACATTAATGTAATGTACTTGTATCTTAGACTAAATAATTATTTTTCTTCCTAGTTGCTAGTTATCTTGATATTGTTTTTATTATATTGTTTTCTCTGTATATTGATCCTCTTATTTGTTTCATGTGCGGGCTGATAAAACTTTTATATTTAAAAAATCATTAATATTTTCTTCTACACCTCCTTACTGACGCGAGATGTACTTCAGGACATCAGTGATGCCTGAATGAAAAGTTTTTTTTTTTTTTAATTTTCATAAAAAAACAACAACATTTATATCTTAGCTCATCTGATTGTTTTTTCTATATGCGTTATGCTTAATTGGTTGTATTCTTCTTTGTTAGTGGGTATGTTAACTTCTCTTTCTTTTGGAAACATAGCTACAATTTTAACACCTCAACTTCTTTTTCTATTTTGCTTTTATTTTAAATATAATTTAATTCTTGAGATTCTTGAGTATTGTGACTGGTGTTAACATTGTTATAATTATCTTGATTCAATTTTTTATCGTTAACTTAAATGTTCTAAATTTCATTTTTTTTTTTCGTGCTATGTCTTTGAAGAATTTTATAGATTCAGGTTAGGGTTTGGATTTTGTGATTGAGGTAGCTGTTAGCTTTGGTTTAGGATGGTAAGATATGGGTCCTGTTTTAAGTATTTTTGGAGAGGTTTTTTATTTAGAAAAATTATTAGAAAATATTTTTCTGGTAATTAGACTTTAGCTAAGTCCAGGATCTAAGTCTTCCATTGTTTTTTTTTTATTAGATTTTTATTAAGTGAAATTTTTCCTCTCTTAGGTAGGTAGTTAGTTACTAATAGATTGTAACTAGCAAAAAAAAAATGTTTTTGGGTCTTCAACCAAAAAAATTTTTTCAGGGGAGACCGGGGGTAGTTGTAGCATCGGGCCTCGTTGGTCCGAGTGCTATGTAGTTTGATACTGGCGATAGTATTCTTTTTGTAATATATTCGTTCTCTTTTTAACTATTCAGTTTAGAAAGAGAGCGATAGAAACTTCAGACGGGCTGGGGCCGTCGGGATTTGACGTTCTCACCTGCCGTCCACCGTCGAGTGCGGACGATTGTATGTTATTTCAGTAGTGCGAGTGCAGTTATAATTTAATAAAATAGTGATTGTGTTATAAAAGTTCTTTTTGTATTTATTAAGTGGCGGCTCTCTCCCGGAGATTCGTTACAATACATTGCTTTGATGATATCGGTCTTAGACCGGCGGACGTACTATGACATGCTCGATACACGATACTCAGTCCATCGAGGACTACACGTTAATAGTAAAATCGTTCTCCAGACTTAAATTATAATTTAACGAGCATTCTTGGCGATTTTCACTCCTCCATAAAAACTGCTGCGGCGGATGGCGCCCTCTAAGACTCAGCTTTTTGAGATCACGAGAGCGCGTTCTTTCCAAATATCGTGAAAAAAACTACCAGAAATTTTGATGATATCGGTCTTAGACCGGCGGACGTACTATGACATTGCTATGATATTTAATGATAGATACATTGCTTTGATGATATCGGTCTTAGACCGGCGGACGTACTATGACATTTCTAAGATATTTAATGATAGATACATTGCTTTGATGATATCGGTCTTAGACCGGCGGACGTACTATAACATTGCTAAGATATTTAATGATAGATACATTGCTTTGATGATATCGGCCTTAGACCGGCGGACGTACTATGACATTGCTAAGATATTTAATGATAGATACATTGCTTTGATGATATCGGTCTTAGACCGGCGGACGTACTATGACAATGCTAAGATATTTAATGATAGATACATTGCTTTGGAGAAGGTTTCATCTACCTTTCTATGCTACATTATGCCGTTTTGGTAAGTCATGATCTAATTCTAATTTTAAAATCGAGCTGTCCTTTTTGATATTAATTTGAACGAATGATAACCTAAAATAATGGCATAGCTGTCAGATTAAGAGATTTTCAAGTCGGATGTTTTACTTGCTCTTTAAAATTGTGCAATCGACGCGTCCATAAGGTTCAAATTCGATGTTTGACTGCTCTAGTATTAGGATGGCCATCTCCTGTCTCTTTTTAATTTTTAAAACATGAAATGGACTAACGAACGTGACTGTGTGAGTCGCTACCATTGGGTACTGTATTCACATTACCACCAAGGGGCCGAGTCTATCCTGAACTGCTGAATAAGAACCATTGTTAGTCGATGATACAAAAGCTTTTAATTTCTTCTCAAGTATATTAGAGGTTTCCTCACTTAATCTTTATTTACCGTAAGAGTGTCGAATAAACGCACATATAAATTGAAAATTAGAAAACACATTTTATGGTAATTGGTTCAAACTGAAGGCTTTGTTCATAATACAGTAACAAACTCCTTCTTTTTCTTCGTGTGGGTTGTAAGGTTGATAACCGACCTTACAAACCCTGGTGCCAATGTTATAGAGCCGCAACAAAAAGCCACTGACTTGGCTCCTTACGACTGCTTCCGTAAATAGAACCGAGATCCAGGGGCTTAACGTGCCTTCCGAAGCACGGTTAAACAAACTGACGTTCATGATATTTCACTATAACAAACAATAATCAACACTTCCATCAATTTGCCTATTCAGTTCAATATACACTGATACGTATCCAACAGAATAATTACTGAGGATACATATCTATGCAGTAATGTATACAGGAAGCTAGTGGCCCAGTTTCATTGATTAACCTCCTCTGATCTAAACACAGGCTTAGCCGTAGTCGGCCGAGACACACAAGGATAAAGGCCACAAAGGCTTAGCGCAGAAATCCAGATACCACAAAATATGTAACTCCAAAAATACTTAGCAGTGCTTATGAATCGATGTTTTCGAGAGCAATGAATCCGGGTCATGAAGACTGGTAGATACCTGAAAATCTCGAAAACTATGAATGCTGAAACTCGGGAAAACTAGTTTTCGAGATATTTTTTTTATTCTTAAAATTTTATGACACTGATGTTTTTCATTACACTTTGTCGCTTACGCCGTGTGGTGACGGCGGAGTAGAATACATTTGTCACCAACCCCTACTCTTCCCATGGGTGTCGTAAGAGGCGACTTAGGGACTACACATTGAACAGGGAACGGGCAGCAGCGCTCTCTGATACAGTAACCTTTTAATCTGCGATCTAAAACCCGCCTGCCAAGCGTGGAGATTATGGCAAAACCCTCCACTTAAGTGGAGGAGGCTCATAGTCCAGCAGTGGGCTGTAACGGGCCGTTGATGTTTTCGCTTACATTCAAGATAATTTATACTTTAATCACTAGCCTTCGTTCTTTTTCTTCTTCCGCTTGTTTTTGATTCGATTTTTTATTCAAACTGAACTCTCTGGCCAGTGCTATTTCTATAATACCTTTTGTTTTTGCTCTTTTAAAAGTTTTAGTTACTATGCAAGTTTCAGAATGATCCTATTTCGATAGTCTTTTGATAACACTCTGATAATTTTGAAAATTAAAAATTAATACTTAGAAAATAAACATCAATGAATAGAAATAAGACATCTCTTTAAAGATGAAAGACGACAATGACGAAAAACACATTTTGACACTCATTTCGCCCGGTGTATTAACGCCTTGTGAAGTACACTAGCACCAACAATGACTGTTAGGAAAGTTTAATCCTTGTCCGATCCGCAACGCGCCGCGTGACTTGCGATCTCTTCCAGCCAACATTACTTTATGTAGATCGCCTCGTTGGGATCGCTTCAGATGTGCTGCGTCAGCAAGGTATACTTAGTATTCTAAGGGTAAATAGCGAAATAATAGTTCGGGATATAGTTTTATCATATAATGTGAGGAGTGAAACTGACTGTTTGAAAAATGAAATATGTTTTGCCGTATCATGAGGAGTGTTTTATACTTGATCAAACAAAACTATTAAGTTAATACAAGCTAAAATAACTGAAGGTTATTGTAACAGAACCAGCTTTACTGCGTATAGTGCAAATAATGAGTCGCAGTGCGTACCCACGTACAACAAAGTTTTTTAGTTTTACTGAAAAAACTAGCAAACAGAAAATCTTGCTAAGAAAAAAAATATTTTTTTGTATTTTGTTCTTTAATTTTCCTTTATACTGCTTGAAATAATACGAGATTTCTAATATTATATGTCTTAACCTACCAAAGCTCATGTTTATGACCCTACCCTGAATTTTTGGTCTGTTCAATTAATTTTGAATTCAGCACGTTCTCATAAAATACCGGCGCAAACACGTGAAATTCAGAACTTTATTATTGCAATAATATATTCTAAACGTGTTCCATTCGAAATTAACGGTGTTTTTAACATGCACCTGGCATTAAAATGCTTTTTATGAGACACGACACGGATCGCACTTGGCTGAAACTGCGAACAGTGAAATAAAACGGCGCAAATTGACGCCAGCGCAGTAGAAAGGGAGAAGTAGAGCATCTGTAATATGGAACAGGAGTAGTGACATTAAAATTTACGGTGTTTTTTTTTGTTGCTCAAAATATAACTTGTTAACTAAATAGAACGAATCCTTCGTGGTAGTTCCTGCCCATTGTTTTCAAAAATCTAAAGTTTTAATACAAAATTGTTTTGATCATTTATGATCAGTTTGTACGAAGAGGTATTTTCTTTCTTATATTTTTGAAAAATTCTAGTACAAAAGTTGTTCTGTTGAATCAACATCTGTTTATTGATTGTCAAAGCAACAATTTACATAACATAACAGCCATATTCCAAGATATAACGTTAAGCAATATGGTCGCTGGTGTTTATTTTTTATTACTTTTGTTTTAGAAATTAAGAAAAAAAAATTAAGACTAAGTTAACTACTCTACCTGTTTTACTATGACGCCTGTCAATAAAACCAGTTCAAAATATCCGCTTCGAGCCGGATTTGCCCGATCTAAAGCGGTTAATTGGACGATTTGAACGCCGTTCGTTGGATAAAATCACGTAGAATATTGCAGCGATTTAGATGTGCCCGGAGCTCTGCTTTTATTGTTATACTTAAGGGTTTTTAAAACGACAACCTTTATGATTATTTTTCAGTGTTCCTAGAGTACCTAAACAACAGGTATAATTGGTAGCGCTTGTACATTTTGTTTCTTTAGATCGTTTGGTTCTCGACCGTGCAAATATTTGAAGGTGTTTTGTTTATTCTAATATGAAGAAAAATAATTTTTGTGTGAAATGTAATCCATTTTAAGACATCTTCATTTTTTGTTTCACTCCCCATCCACTTCGACCCAATCCTAGTTGAGCTCATTCCGCCATCTTACAACTGGCCGTCTACATCTGAAGCCATTAAAAACTAAAAAACACGTTTTGTCAATTATCTCTCCAAGCAAAAAAGAAAAGCCAAGAAAAGTGGATAAACAGCAGCATCAAGGAAAACATTAATTTTTCAATGCAATACCTTCTCCACTTCGAGATAAAGTTTATAATGGATAAGGAGTTTCGCTCGGAAAACAATTCTTTACCTGCGTCTAGCGGTGGCTTTAATATTTTCAACAAAATCCTCGGAGATTTTCTTTTAAATTTATAACATTAGCCTCCACGTGCGGTTTGTACGCGTTTCTGATACAAATGAAATGAGAAGTAACAAGCTGAGTAAAATTGTTTCTTTTTGGTTGCGTTTTTTTTTTGCTAAAGGAAATGTTGATTTTCAAGAAGTTGAGCTGTTGCATTAAATAGCGCTTGACATGATGGAAGAATAGTCTATTTGATTACTAATGTTGCAACTTCAGGCTTGGCAGTGTTTAGGAAGGGTTGCCAGAATGCTATATCATAAGTAGTTTGTTATGATGATAGTAGTTTTATTCGAGAACTTGTTATTTGCTTCTTAACTTAAACTGAGTAAAATCAAAGGAAAGATTAAAAACTCTTTATTTAACGTGTGATATAAAGTCGACAAACCCTGGTGCCAGATTTATAGAGCCGCCAAAAGTCTCTGACCGTAGATATCCGTAGATACATATAAATAGCTAGACCCAAAATCTCAATAAGGTTCTTCTGACTGCAAATTCCTAACCTGACAGTCACACAAAGTGACAGAATAGGATTCAAACTCAGAACTTCAGTTATGAGAACCAAACGTTCTACTGCACTGAGAGACAACAATGATGAGAGTACCTGGAACCAACTGCTTATGTCTTGAAAAAGGTCCCAGTTAACCAAGATATGGGCATACTTTGACTGCTTGGCTAAAATGCATGCCCTGTGCGTCTGACTAAGAAAACGCAAATTGCAGCACTATTATACAACCCAAAAAGCAGTGTAGGAAGTTGGAAGTAGTGTAACTAGATAACCGATACTCCGCTAACGACTGTTCGAAGTTGCTCTACGGTATGCTGCTGAACTGGTTGGTTCCACTTTTGTCTTTTCTTCTTCTTCTTCTTCTTCTTCTTCGTAGTGTGTTCCTTAGCAGTAAGCCGCCAAAACCACTTCTACCTTAGATAGCAGCCGGAATCTCCGACTAACGTGCCTTCAGAAGCATGACGTCATCATCTTTCTTTTTAACCCTCGACGCAAAAAGAGGGGTGTTATAAGTTTAACGTGTCTGTCTGTGTATCTGTATATCTGTCTGTGGTATCGTAGCTCCCAAACGGATGTACCGATTTTCGTTTAGTTTTTTTTGGGTCATAGATAATTTTATCCCGAGTGTTCTAATTAAACAATTAGGTGTTTTAACCTATAATTTTTTAAACTGGAGAAAATCTCACAAATAGGTTTTAGTTTGAATGCACCGCACCTGTCGGGATTTGGAGCTGAAACTTGTGTTAAGTGAATAAAACGCCTAACGGAAGCTATGGTTAGCCCATTTGTTCGTAAAGACTGAATATAAACAAATTAATTCTTATTATACAGAGCGCGCGATCTCAAAAAAAACTTGTGAATGTCAAAAACAATAAGCCTATGTCATCAGCAACAGCTCATATACGTCCTCACCAAGGGGCTTGAGCCTACCCTGAATAAGGGTAATAAGGCCTAAGTCGACCACGCTGGCCCAGGGCGACCACCGTAAGAGTGTCAAATAAACGTACCTACTGAACGAGAGGACATAACCCTCGGAATTCATAATGTAACAACAGCCTACTTAGTGCAAAAATATTTGTGTATCTTTTGATGAAATAAATAACTTATTTATTATTAGTATTACTTCTTTTTATGGGATACCCATCTCGGCTTTATGGGCCGGTAGTATTTAACAATCACGAGCCGAAGCCAAGTGAGTGTTAGTTCGTGCGATTTATGGTGTTATAGGATTGACTGATCTGTTTGTAAGAATCTTCTGACTTATTACTTATTAACTTATTATTATTTATTAATGGAAATAAACATAAAAGTTAAGTTTTATTTTAAGTACTTTAAAGATTAAAAATGTGTTTATCTCGGTGGATTCAATCTAAGTACTTATCTCTTATTGTACCTATCCAAGCAAAAGCAACATAAAAGCCTAAGTGGAACACGCCATATTTGAAATGATCTCGGAAAACAAGCAAGAGTCTGCAAGCTAAGAACTTCTGTAACGAACTCTCCCCATTTTGGCTCCGATATATCGCACGCGAACTGCAAACGAATAACACATTTTATAAGAATATCCAACGTCAAAACTTGTTTAATACTCTGAAATATTCTTAGGCTCAAATTCTCACCAAGACTGCAGCGGCCGTCAATAAAACGGCGAAGTTGCAACAGAAAGTATGACAGGCAAACGTACATTTTCAAAATACAAGTGGGGTTTGTAAGAAATCATTATTTATCTATTCCTCTTTCAAAACCTAAAGCCTATATAATTTCTAAAACTATGTTGTGGGTGAGATCAGCAGAGCTCTCTTCGTTTTGAATCCTCTGAATTTCATTTTATTTCCATGATTATGCTTGTGCCCAGATCCTTAACCACAATTTGTTTCTTGTCATAATTCTGCCTTCCTTGTACTGTTTCCTACTTCTTTTGCCAATAGGAACCAACCTTTTTCAGCCTAAAATTTTCTAAGAGTTAGCGCCTTCATTTCATTGGTTTAATTCACGGTAAAGAAAGACAAAACAGAAGTTGTTCTATAGTTTGCGTATTGCAATAGTCACTATTACCTGAGAAGCTTTACGTTTCACTATCTCATCATCATCATCATGTCAGCCCTTTGATAGCCTCTAAGCTTTTAGGTCGCCCAAGTCACAAGCAAGACACAGCATGGAGAAAAAAAAATCCGCATGAAAAATTCAGTCATCCAATTAGAAAGTCCATATAACTTAAAATGTATCTCTTTTCCGATAAATCTTCTATCTTCATCGCCTCACAAAATATTCTGCATAATCTGCGTTTAAATCTCAAAGAAACTCGAATATATTTTCGGAAAGTTGGACGACGTTGTGAAAACGTACGACTTGGAGATATCAAAATATTCAAATTCGAATTCGACTTTCGTCAACTTCCGATAGAGGAAATTCACTTCTACTGCACAAACGATATTTTTGCATGCTCCAGAAAGTACTTACTTACTCTCGGGTAAAGTTTAAAATGTCGAAGAGTTTAACTGAGACGGAAAATGTCCCTTCAAACTGATATTTAAACTGAGCAAGTAATCAGAACGATAGTAAAAGGAGAGGTAAAAATGAAACACATTTTTATTCAGTACAGAAAAGAGTTTTCCTGTGCAAAGCAAATATTTTGTGTGATGAGCAATGAACACTTGTGTTTGCCTTGTGTCTGGATGATATTTGTCTATATGAAATAGATATTTATCGACTTACCATGAAACACAAATATCGCAGTATCTTCGTAGATATACGTAGTGCGTATATACCGAATCTTTACTCAACTGTAAAATGTGGTCTTAAACCTATCAGCTAACTGAATTGCCTAAATATTAATAATATCAATCGTCGACAGGCACTGCCCAAATGGGATCAGATAACCAACAAGAACATACTGTCTTAAACTTGGAAAGGACCTGGAACACCTATGATTTTACTAGAACCTTCGCGGTCAACCTTAGAGGTCGAGGCACAAGGATGAGTGGCTGATAACGAGACTCGCACACTCAAAACGATTCATAGGCTCCCAATTAAATTGGCAGAGCGCTATATGGAGCCTCAGCAGGCGACAGGCCCGTCACCTAGTAGGGGCGATGACCGGACATTTCGGTACTGGCGCCCTCCTTCACAAGATGGGCCTAGCAGACACACTCACCTGCAGAGCCTGCAGGGATGGAACACCTTGTAACGGAACCAACCTGGGTCCGTTAACAATTTCACAAATAAATTCCAAATCATTATAACTACTAATCGATTACATCTCTTTCTCTAATACAAACGCTAAATAATCACTAACGATCATTACTCAATACTTCAATTAATACGACATTCAGTTATTTAATATTAAAACAAGTTAAAAATACAAGGCTCTGCTTACTCCTTTACAAAATAAGTTCACTTAAAGTAAACATGAATTTACAACACTGAAGAATCTAAAAACATAATAAAAATAATAAATAAAGCATTAAAATAATAAAACATCGAATACGGAACACTAAAATAATAAGGGATAAATTATTGTATTAAATTGTATGGAAAAGCTAACAATTTGGAAATTGAACCCTAAAAATACGTTGACCTTGACGCCGATACTCACGTTCAGGCACGCCCGAGCTTGAGTTCGAGTCTCACCCGGGAGGCTATAAATACCGATTGCGCGAAGTTCAATTAGTCAGTATTCTTTCGATTATCACTCAGTGCAGTTGCCTTGTCCGTCGCGGTAAAATATTTTCTTAGAGTTTTCTGTGGGGTTTTTTTGTGTGGATTATTAGATATTATTAGAAAGTTTACTTTCTTTTAGTATTTCTTAATCCTTGGGGTAAATTTTAATTTAAATTCCTTTAAAGTTTTGTTATTTAAATGTTTTTGTAAAGCTTAAAGTTTTGATACGTAAAATTTGTGGGAAATTTCAAATAAGTTTGAGAAGTTGTAAAGTTATATAAGGTTCAGTTTAAATTGTTTCTTGGTTTTTAGTACTCGTTAAAATTAAAGTATTTTCAATGGGGTTTTTCTTTACGGCTTGGCATAAATCTGTATCTGATTTAAATCCAAGGTTTCCGAACTTGGTGGCTGTTTTTGGCAAATGGTCTGATTCTGTTCTAAACGTTCTCCGGAACAGTTAGAAAAAGAATGTAGCTTCGTCACATTGTAGAAGCCGGTATCTTGGAACGGACCGGTGGTCGCTTTTACTATCAGCGACTTCAGTTCCCGGATGATTTGCTTTTGTGTAACGAGGGCAAGGTTTCGTTGAAGAGGAACACACAAACTTGCTCTGTTGCACAGGATCATTTCTTCTGTCCCAATACATGTGCAGGGAACGGGTACCCTCTTTCTCGATCTTTGCGTATTAGCGCGTAGAAGGAGAGTACAATCACACGTGGCTTAGAACGTAGGCACTCACTGGGTCTCGCCACAACCCGTCTGGTTAGTTCGTTTCGATTAGACCTTCTTCTCCTGTGGAGTTGGAAGGTGCCATTACACATCACACGATTAATTATAAATGTGAGGTCTTCCTCTAGCTGTTGAAATTTACGGAGAATAGGTAGGATAGTTCAATACCTAACGGATGATAGAATACTTACGCATTTGCTTCGAAAATCAACTTACGCATCAGACTTTCAATGTAATGTGAGATATTTAGGTAATATCTCTAGTTTTGCCTACTTTTATGTAAAACACTTAACTAGGAAGGTAAATTCAATAGGGAAACGGATGTCATAGAACTTACTTGGGATCACTTATATCAAGTCAAAATATATACTCTATCCGGTGAAAGAGAGCTTACCAAAACAGCTTTAGAAACTATTACTCTTCGTTGCTAAATAATATCAAATACCAGTAAGAAACAGCTTACCTCTATAAAACTCAGTATAACCTAAATAAACTTCACTGCTAAAAGATATAAATTGCAATAAATTGATCACCCAGTTAAACCTACTTTTCATTGTTAAATAACAAATAGTAAGAAACGCTTTACCTTATAAAATTTAAAGCCTAAGTAATCATCATTAGATATTTACTGAAAGGTATAAAATGACAATAAATAAACCATCTAAATTACATACCAAAACCTTCCTTTTTAATATTAATTAGAAAGAAATACTTTACTCAGTATAACCTAAAAATAATCATCAATGGGAAAAATATTAAATTGCAATCAACAATTCACTTGGTTAAAGTATATTGAATCTTCCATAATCACTACCGCTAAATAATAAATAATTTACTTAGTTCAAATTCCATAAAACTGACTAGGTAAACCTTTCAAAGATAAGTTGATTCTCTCTAAGATTCAAACTTCATTCTAATAAAATAACCAAATAAATAAATATCTTGAAAGTACCAGCCAGCCGTATATGGGTCCACACGATAAGAAGAAGAATATTGTTAATTTGATACAAAGGAATTATTATTGTCAAGTACAATCACATAGCTCATATTGCATTATTACTTCCTATGATAATAAAAATATTCAATTTCAATATTTACTTACTCGAACCAAACCATAGTTTGTTGATATTTGGATCTGTAGGAAAAGCAATAGCACTCCGGTGGTTTACTTCCATACCAGACGGATTGGACGTCCCACCATATTTCAGATTGATTCATCAACAGCTTACTTTGTATTTGTACTATATGAAAGGCAAATTGTACTAAATGCTAAGGCATCTAGAAACCATATAAAGTACTCTACTATAACTACAATCTGAGTTATTAGACTGGAAAGATAAGAATCATTCCTAGGATCATTTATCTTTTGTTGTAATCTAAAGTTGATAATTTGAATAACCTATTTTATAAAGGAATTAATTGTAGAGTCATTATTCAATATATGTTTATCTATTTTTATCAATAAGAACATAAAGAAATAAATCTTGTTTACTTTGTGATAACTAAAATGAATAAAGCCAATATGTCAAGTCACAGTTGTCTATTTTCAAGCATAAAACCTAGATGCTAATAATAATATAAAATAATAAATCTTATTTACTTTGTTGTTCTAATATTAATGAAATATTCCCAAAGGGTTTCCAAGAAGGAAATCTGGAATGACGTTGAATATACTATATAAAATTAATACAGTCACATTTGTTTTCAAACATAAAACTTCAATGTTAGTAGAAGATAATCATGGATTGTTCGTAAAGGATTTTCTGGAAGAAAATCTGGAATGATGCAGACTTAACTATAAATTTACATATTTAAAGCCTCACTTAATTGGTTTCAAGCATAAAATCTTTAATGCTAGTAAGAAGTATAAATAAATCTTAATTGTTTTGATATTCTAATAATAATGGATTGTTCCTAAAGGATCTTCTGGAAGAAGATCTGGAACAGAGTAATTTTGGTTGGATAACCATCCAGGATCATCAATCCGAGGAGCCAACCCTCTTGAGTCCTTGTTCCTAAAGGGTTTTCTGGAAGAAAGTCTGGAATGACGATGTCCTGAGTGGGTCGGGGATCTTCTACTAAAAAACTATTAATGTCCATTATGATTCTAATTCTATTTATTTACATAAATAGAATACCACATTTACAAGATTATTTTAAATGTTTATATTCTTATACCCTAACTATATCTATTTATTATATTATATTATGATTAATTTGCTAAATCATTTCTACATTTTCTAGCTAAATAAATAATTTCTTTATGATAAAAGGTTTTTGTACAAATAACAATAATGTAATATTATGATAAAAAGAAACTTACTGCACTATTAACATTAAAACTCTTCCAGGAAGCATGCTAGGTTATATACTTGTTTATGTTCGGTAGGTAATTCTTAGGGTCTATCTATAGTTCTCACTAAAAGTATCAGGGTGACTAAATTTTTTATGCAAATGGATAGGGAACCACTAATGAGCGGTTCACAATGTAGAGTTTTTACCACTAGATGATTCACTTGGCCTTATTTAAGTTAATTAGCGTTTTAAGTGTTCAGAGGGGTGTTAGTTAAGTAGTTAGTTAGTTATAAAGTATAGAGCAGTGTAGGTTAGTGTAGAGCAGGCTAGGAGGGGGGGGGGGGTGTTACAACCTCCTGTGTACATGCGATGCCCTGGCTAGAAAGCGAATGCGCCTCATGGGATTGGGCTATCCAAGATCCGAGGACTACAGGTTCACACCTCCAGGACTCACTATAAAGCTCATGGCTCATGGCTTTGACGAACTGGGGAGTGATAAAGATTAGGTATCTGGGGAAGCACAAAAGATCCCATAGGGTCGAAGTGCTCTGAGACTTTGACGTCTCGGCCCCTCCAAAGATAAGATAAGAATCTTGGTATTGCTCTGGTGATTTAACATCATCCAATCGTCATCGGTATGCACCATCCACAAAAAGCTCAGAGAGGTTAATATTTCAATAAAAGGGTTATGTAACATGAAAGAAAAAAATAGATATTTTATAATTACAATGATTAATTTTCAAAATTCAAATTATACAAATATCCCACAAAAACACAAACAAACACAAAAAAGAAGATAAGAAAAAATATAAAATAAGATAACCAAAACAAACAACTCAACAAATAAATACAGACACACATACAAACAGAACAATAAACACAAATACACATACCTCTCATTCTCTTATATTTGAATTTAGAATGACGAAATTTGAAGTTGGATTGTATTTATAAAGCAGCAGTAATTAGTAAATAAGGTTTCACAGAACCAGATGTGAATGCCGAATATGTATATTTAATTAAAACCGTAGCCGCTAGAGAAACTTAAATGAATATACAAATGTATGAAAATTTTGTTCTTATTTGTAGTACTGTCGTGGATGTATTAACATTCAAAAATATGTATCTATAGATATTCAAGAAAAACATTATTGAGAAAACCGACCCTCAGAAGACCCTCCGACGTCTCTGAAGAAGTTATAACGTCGAGAATAAAGTACCTACTTATTTCATTTAAGTACCTAATTATTATAATCGGTTGCGGCTGTCGGCTGACGGTTGACGACGACTTACGACAAACCGAAGGTGGCCGACGACAGACGAAATGGGCGTGACAGGTTTCGTCTAAAATGTAGCCAGTCATCAGTCGCAGTTATAGCTGATGACCGATAGCAAATGAACTGATCGTCAGTTATCTTCGTCTGTCAGACAAAAGATAAAAATACTTTGTTCAAGGTAAGATTTTACAGAATCAAAACTAATAGCTAATATAAGGTATAACAGCCTCCGTGGCCGAGTGGTCGAGAATTTGACGCCCAAAGTACCCGGGTTCGATTTCCGGGACACTGTCATGCAAAAATCTCTTTGTGAGACTGTCCCCAGTTTGGTTAGGACATTGCAAGCTGAATCACCTGATTGTCTGAAAAGAAAGACGATTCCATGCTTCGGAAGGCACGTTAAGCCGTTGGTCCCGGCTATACTATTTAGTCAATACATGCCAAGTCAGTGGCCTTTGGCGGCTCTATAACACTGACACGACCTTACAACCCACTCGATGATGATGATGATAAGATATACAGTCGCTTTGCCTACTTTGTAATTGGCATGTTCACTACAAGTGTGTTTTAAGTCATCAGCCGTCAGCCTTTACCTTAAGGCTTGATTGGTAAATAGACTTGAGAATTAAAGGTGATATTCCCTATGTTGATGCAACAAGTAAAAAATTAATATGGCCTTTGAAAAATAATGCTAATAACTTTGTCACAGCTAAAATCCTGAAAAGCAGTTCCGCGAAACAATTAAAAACTCCATCTAAAAATCCCTTACAAATTTAAATACGGCTACGCAATACTGCGCATATACCTATAGTAGGTATTATCCGGCCAAAATGAAGATTAACAAACTAAGTTTTAAATTTTTTAAATACCCGACTGCAGTCTTGAACTCTACGGCCATCTAGTGTAAGAATTGCTGAACTGCCAATGATTATGGCTTCTGAAATGACCTATGGCGCTGTCACGTGCTTCTGATGTAGGGAATTATCATCTTTTTCGGATAATCTTACTTGCTTACTTACTTGACTTTTTGCCTTATTGACCGAGCGAGCGAAGCGTCTCTGTTTCAGCTTGGCCAAATTTGCTTTTGTACAGGTCGCGTTTCTCAACCGATTCTCGTGAAATTTTATGAGCAGGTTCGATAAATTTAATCGAATTTTAGTGTTGAGTTATGGGGGTTGCCAGCTAACAAGGTCTACCGCTGAGGCTGTTTTAATTTATAGGTCACATTTCTTTACCAAAAAAATAAAATTTGATAAAATCAAATAAAGTTTATAAATTTAAAAATAATTAAAAAATCAAGGGATCGGGGATGTTTGTGGAGAAAAAATAAAAATAAATATGAAAAGATACACAGGCTCGCGAGGTCTACAGCTCACAGAGCCACTAGTCTTTACTTTATCGGGGACAGACAGTAAAGTAATTTTTGTTTGAGCAGTCTCCCCGGGATTTGAACCTAGATCTAAAACTTTTACGCAATACATTTAATGTTTAATAAGAATTTTCTTAAAATTTTATTTAGAAACTATATCTATATAGTCTTCATTTGTTTCCGCCGCAGTCGGGAAAAAGAATCGTTTGAATATTTATGTGGCCGAGTACCACCTTAATTTGCAAGATATTAATCCTGGCAAGATTAAAGAAACCATTAAATGGGTATTACGTTTCGCACTTTATTTTACGACACTTAGAAAAGATTTTGAGGAAGACGCCTTCCTCCAGTTGATTGACTTTGTTATGGGTTTCTTTGTATATAAGGTGTAAACGGTTTATAGTAGGCACAAAAGATCCCGTAGGTTCAAAGTGCTCCGAGACTCTGACCCCTTCAAAGATAAGATAAGGTACACAATCAACATTAAAACGGTAAGGTTAATTAAGGAATGGTTAAGAAACGAAACAACAAGCCAATTTCTTATTAATTAGCTTAATTAAAAATCCTTTTTAAACAAGCTTTTGAAGCCGTGGAGTGGAGTATCTTTGTTAAGACAAATCCAATGAGCCCAAACACGACTAGGTTGTGGTGTGTATTTAATGAGTTGTTATGAACACCTTTCGGCTCCATCATGAGACCCTGGACATCACGTATGACTAAAGATCTTGTTAAGACAAATCCAACAAGCCCAAACACGACTAGGTTGTGGTGTGTAATTAAGGAGTTCCTATGGCCACCTTCCGGCTCCATCATGAGACCCTGGACATCACGTTTGACTAAAGATCTTGTTAAGACAAATCCAACGAGCCCAAACACGACTTGCTTGTGTTGTGTATTAGAGGAGTTCCTATGGCCACCTTCCGTCTCCATCATCAGACCAGCTCCATGGTAACAGTTATCATCATCTGTCATCAAGACGTGCACAGCTGAACATATCTGCCATAGGTATCCTACATGAACGGCCCTGCGCAACTTGTATTTATCGACGCCCAGCATTCTTCACCAAGTCATCTGTCCCTTCACCAAATTTCACACAACGCTAGTTTTTCTATAAAGTTTTATATTAGCAGAACCAACGACATAAATCATTTCGCAAGTTAGGCTGCACGTGAAAAAGTTCAGGAAAAGCCTACCTCATAATAAATATAGAGCATAATAATTATCCTAAATCATTATTATAAAAGCCATTCCGGCCGCACTACAAGATCTTATGGACACTCGTCACTCAGTGAGTTGTGATTACTACGTATAGAGAAGCTATGCCAAACGAAAAACCTGTCGCATCTTGATGACAAGGGGGGCGGCATGCGCGGGGGGAGCCCGGCGTGAGCTCCGGTCTGTGCTGCAGCGCTAAACCTAGCGACTATTGTCTAAACAAATTATTAAAACATGCAGCGCAATGCCGCTTAGAGATTACATTTTTCTCGCCACCAAAACGTCATAAGCGCCTTCACGGCGGCGGAAAAAACTGGTTCGAGGTGTCTGTTTCATACGCTAGTAATAACAGTTCAATGTGGACACTACTTTTCCACCTTCCAAGTGGCCACATTATTGGCGGCAACATTATAGACTCAGTTCGCTTTAAGTACGTACCGAACAGTTTAATTTATCGTTTTACCATCAAGGAGTATAAAGGTGTAGAACACTCTTCCTGCTTTCCCCAAAATCGTTCAACTTTAGTAAACAAGAGCGTAGTAGGTACGAGTGCAGCTGTGGTAGATTTGCCGATGAAATTGATCACATTGCTTATCCTGTTGTGGCTCAACAGCCGCCACGGAGCTGGGCACTACACGAAGAGTGTTGTAGAGGGTTATGTGGCTATAACCAAGGTTCAGTCCGAAGAAAAGGAATTATTATTTATTATATAACTGTCATGGAAAACGGTAGAAAATAGCAGATAAGCTTTCGGAGATCAGGACATGAAGTGAAGAATTTGGCAGAAAAAAGACAAAATCGAAACGTAATAAATCTAAATTTGAAAATGAATTTGAAATGAAAGATAAAACTGCCAGCAAGAAAGTTTGCCAGTCATAAAACAGGAAAGAGGACGAATGCCTCGTTACACTGTGGTATATATTCTGTGGCTAGAGTGAATATGCATCTTCTAGTTAAGCGTGTCCATCTTTCACTACATTGGGAGGCCACTGATAACGCTCACTGGAGCTAATAAAATTTAAATGTTTATCATCGACTTGCAAAGAAGAGTGCGACGTAAACCCATAGTTTATGAAAATAAAAGTGAGATTAATTTAATTGCCATCGACTTGCTTAAAAAAAGTGTACTCCATGAAATTTAATTCGTTTCAACATCCTTTACGAGAATGTTCATTCCATAACTGAACAACTTTACCTGAGGAAGGGACAAAAATAAAATTGTCTCAAAAGTTGTTCAGTTTCTTGGACTGAACTGTCTCGTAAAAAACTTCACGGTGAACTTATTATGAAAAAAAAATCGACACATATTTGTTAGCCGCAGTGGCAGTAAAACCACGTGTCTTTCTCCTCTAAAACAATAGAAGCAGGTACGTGCGGACTTGTGGAGTTTAGTGCTAGAGAACACGGAACGAATTCCATTAAGATGTCTCTGCCAGTATTTTCTGTTATCTTTTTCTGTTTGCTGTTTGGTAGTGATGCGAACTTTGTGTTGTCGATAAAATGTAATTTAATTAACAGAGTGAAACCAAACAATAGTAGGAACGGGTAGTCAGACAGTAGATTACTTTTTAATTAGTCTGCATGCTTGTGTAAATTAAGAAAAAAAAAATATTGTGTCAATTTTATTCTTGAAACAAAAGGGTACAATGACAACTGAAAACATGAATTACTACATAAATAAATAAATCATTTCATCTCAGCCAAAGATACTTATTATTAATTAATTAATTTACAGTTTTTGTTTTTTTTTCAGCAGGCACACACCACATACACACACTCACATCACACCACTCGCATCACTTCCTGTCTGAGAGGTTTTTCAAACATTTTATATTTGCCTTTCTCAAAATACCTCTTCTTTTTAAAAAAAAAAATTATTACTGTATGTTAAACAGTTTAATGCTTACGTTATTATTGAGTGAACTCTAACACCCATACCACAGGGTCTACCTAGTTTGGGTGTCAATAACACTAAACATTGTAAAGACTGATTAAAAATATTGATATTATTATTATTATGTCTAAAAGTAGACGCCTTTCAGCTGAGATGATGAAGCTAATTTATATCTGTATTTCTCTTTTTTTTATATACTATCGAATTACAATTACGGTTGTTGGGGTCCCCTTCATCATTTCACGAACACCGTGTTCTAATTACACCTAAAAAGCAGCGTATCTTATAAAATAGTTAGATCTTCACAAGAATTAACCAATACCAACTACCAACTGAATCAAGATCAACTGAATTCCAATGAGATTCTAATCTATCACAGGATAAACCATTTATATTTTTCATCGACATAACGATCGTAAAACTTTAAAAAACATCACTAGATGAGCCAGTAGGACCGTCTCGAGAGAGTTAAAGTTGTCTCTAACTTTGCCGAGCATTGGATATTTTAAAGCACATCGAAAGGTGTTAGCTACGCGAAAACATTGGAAATGCACCAGCTAACGTGTTTTCCAAAATCAAAGTTAGGAACTTACTTTTTACTTACTTTTATCCGTAACAAAACCTTAACTGACAACATTGACCAAAATGAGTTATTGACATCAGCGTTATAAGCAAAAGCTGCTCTACGTTCCCTTTTTACTCACACATTGATACGATGCGTATATCGCGAGATAGAAAATGTAATTATTCACTAAGTACAGACTTGGGCTAGAACCGAGTTTGGAAAAATTAACTAATGGCTTTTATTTTCCCACCACAGTCATTAATTGCTCTTAGTGACTATTGGTATGGTGTCGAGACTTCAAGGAATAAAAAACCCAAAATCACTAAGCGCACATGGTGATTATTTACAAAATAAATTGACCCTTTGACTGTCATTATAAGCACATGGTGAGTTTTGACAAAAAAAATTGCTTGTTAAATTATTATGCCAGAATCACTAAATACGCTTGATGACTTTTGCCAAAATATATTTTTCTTCATTAAGAAATGCCAAATTAAACACATAATACATTTTTTTTAATTCAATTAGTTAATTTTTCTGAAATCAAACTCGTTTTTTAGTGTGTTGATAATTCACTTAGTACGTCTAGTTAATTTTGTCGCGATGGAACCTCGCAAAATATTTTAGTTTTTTCTTGATTTATACACTAAACACTAATTGTATTCTAAATTTGAAGTTTCTATGCGTGCCTTAGAGTTTGGATGATCGGTCAGTCAGTCAGTGAGTGACAAAATTAAGAAACTTTACTAGTTATAATTCTTAAACTACTAAATTTTTAATGCAACGTGTTTATACAATGCCTGCTTGGTTACTGAAAATTCAAGCTTCTAGTTTTATCCACAACGGAGTTATAGGCGGTTGAAAATGGCCCGAGCTGCTTCGAAAAATGGATGGTCTCTGAAGGAGGAAGTTTGTATGGAAGTTCGTCATTATCGAAGGTGACACCATGAAGCTTTCTATTTAGGCACTTGATTATACTATCACAATAATATTATGAATGTGAAAATATATTTGGATGTTTAGATGTTGATGTTTGGATGTTTAAATGTTTAGATGTTTGGGTGTTTAGATGTTTGTTCCGCCTTCACGCTTAAAGTACTCAACGGATTTAGATAAAATTTGGAATGGAGGTAGTTTGTAACCTGAATTAACACATAGAATACTTTTTACGGGAAAGAGTCCTAAGCCCACGGGAAAACCTTACATAACGCGGGCGTAGACGCGGGTGTAGCCAAGGGCGGCCCGCTTGTCTTTATATATAAGTCTAATTCCATAGATTTTTTTTATTTTCAATCAGCCTATTGCAGTCCACTGCTGTGACATGTAGCCGATGGGCCAGCTTCACCGTCATGTACAACATCTCGGCTCCGTATGTCAATACGGGTAGAACTCACTGATTATACACCCTGCTCTTTAGGCATTGCGGTAGTGGTGATGAGAAGATATGACGCAGTTTCCCAAATGCTGCCCAGCCCAACTGTTGTACTCTTCTTGCGATTTCACGCTCAAAGTTGTCTCTACCCAACTGCAATGCCGAGGTAGACATATTCTTAGACAACTTCAAGCACTTCGCCATTGATCGAGATCGGTTCCGGAGTGATTAGTTCGTTGAACATGACCTTAGTCTTGTCCAAGTTTATTCGGAGAACGACTGACAATGAGGCAGCGTTAATACTGGGCAGAATTTTTTGATAAATCACAAATACTTAACTTCTTCTTCTTCATCGTGTGGGTTGTAAGGTCGACAACCGACATCACAAACCCTAGTGTCAGTGTTATAGAGCCGCCACTAACTTAACTTATAAATCATTATTGAGAAATACACAAAATTAAGAATGTTGAACCATTGACATGCGTTGTAACAATCAGGTAAAAAGCTATGAAACATTCCAATGTTTTATGACACCTTGACAATGGCTAAATTGGTAAATGCAGATACCATAATAACAAATAAAAAAAAACAATATTTTGTAACCTTACACAAAATGTTAACTACAGCCGATGAGAAAGCCCAGTCTCTTAAAGGAGTTGGATCAAAAATTCCTGAATATTCATAAAGAACAAAGGTCTCATTTGCAAAATTAATCCCTTAGCTTCGGGAATGCCTTATTGTAGGAACAGCTGATTTGTTTCAGTGACGCTTGCGAGAGCTTAAGAATTAATGAAGAAATAATATTTGGGAGGGAATGAGCCCAAAAATCTTTGTTGGCATATCAGCTACACAGCCGTTTTTAAATAGAATGGAATAAAACTGAGGCTAACGGTCCGAAAAACACCACATACCAGTGTTTTTGAATTTGTAAATTACGTTTATGTTGAAGAAGATATCTTGAATTCTTGAACAAATCCGACCGTATTTCTGCTAAAAAACCGGAGTACCTATAGCGTGTTTTCCGAAGCACAAAAGACGGTTTAAATTATAACCACATAATATCCGTGACATTTTCAGACCTAGCTTTAACTAAACTTTCTTAATCATACGGTGTAAAGAAAGAAATTAGTTTGGTTTTTCCTGATGCCACAGCTGAAATCACTCCTATATGCCTGAAGCCAGCTCCATCGCACAAGGGCAGTTTACAAAGCCTTCCACTAAGGGAGGTTTATTAAATTTGTGATTAGACTTTTGAATTCGTAACAATTTACTTTGCGGAGGTGATGAATAAACACCAACTTTCCGCCCCCTTAACCAATGGAATATCAAATTCTATTCTGAATATGTAATTGTTCATTTTCCAGATTTTGTTAATCTAACACAAAACCTGATTAAGATTATTCAGAGAAGGAAGTGTTTTGTTTTCATAGTACAAAAATATCATCGTCATAATGGGCTATTTTCATTTCTTTTTTTTTTCTCACTTTTCCACTAGATAACTGTTTTATATGGCCATAGTGCCTTTTAATTTAGTTTTCAAATTGAGGTTTTTTTTTCTTGCCCTGGGTACCGATGATGGCAATGTTGCCGCGACACAAAAGTCCCTTAACAAAAAAGCCCTATTAGTTTTTCTCCGTGCCATAAAAAAAAAATATTATATTTAATTTTTACTACTAAAGTTTATAAATTATACAAAAGAACACAAAAATAAAAAAACAGTGGTGTTTTTTACCCTAATTGAGAGCAAAGTGGTTTAGATTTTGCAAAAGTGGAACCCAGCATCACACAGCAGGCTTTTGTAAAGAAAAACCCCCATTTCAGCGGAAAGACTTCTACTGTTGGACAAAGGACCTCAACAATGACCGGTGGTCCTGCACTGCGCTGGTTGAGACTCGTCGGTTCACCTTGTAGGTGGCTCCCACCCACACTGCGTCTAATATTCACCACTCGAGTACTTTTCTGCCAAAGCGCACCCGTCGCTTGTCCGTACATCAGAACATGAAGCAAATACACTTCAAAGCCGTGTGGTGACGACAGAGTAGAATACATTTGTCACCAACCTCTACTCTTCCCGTAGGTGTCGTAAGAGGTGACTTAGGGACTACACATTGAACAGGGAAAGGGCAGCAGCGCTCTCTGATACAGTAACTTTTTAATCTGCGATCTCCAACCCGCCTGCCAAGCGTGGAGATTATGGCAAAACCCTCCACTTATGTAGAAGAGGCTCATAGTCCAGCAGTGGACTGTAACGGGCCGTTGATGTTGATGTTGATGATCCACTTCATGCGTCACTATAAGCATTAATTTGACATACCTTTTTGATTTAACTATCTTATTAGAGAGTATTGAAATAAAAAAGGGAAGTTGGTCAACTAAGACAGAAAAACATAGTTACTGAGCAAAACCGACAAAATTTTCCTGAAAATCCAAAACATTTTTCAGTTTTATGAGCTTTTACACGAGAGCTTCTTCGTTCTGCAGGTAACACGTTGTATTTCTAACTATACAAGTTAGCTTATCTATATTATAACAAGGTAAAAGTCCGTTTGTCTAGGTGGGAAGTAGAGATCACGATATAAATGTAAGGTGAGGTGCACGCAGTGGCAAACGAGCAAAGTGGCGCGCCATTAAGATGTCTGCGGGCTGGTACTTGTTGATAGTAATGTCTGTAGATAAGAAATATCGATACTATTATATTTTCATAGCAAAGTATCATTGAAATGTTTACAAAATTAAAAATGGTATTATATACATTTCCTCGGATACAACGATAAATAATTTTTACACTGAAGGAAAGTATGTATATTAATTATCAGTTAAATGATTGCAGAATAAACTATGGGTACTGCAATAAACTTAAATTTGGCAATTCTGTTGTATTAACTTATCATGCATGACACTTAGCGTAAACATCAAAAACATAACTTACAGATGACATTTAAATACAAAAAAGTAGCATAGAAATAAAAAAAATAACAAATTTTCTTGTAATACCGTTGATGGTCAAGTCCAAACTCGCTATATTACCACTTTGGTAGAAGAGCGATTCATCAACGGCCCGTTACAGTCCACTGCTGGACTATGAGCCTCCTCTACTTAAGTGGAGGGTTTTGCCATAATCTCCACGCTTGGCAGGCGGGTTGGAGATCGCAGATTAAAAGGTTACTGTATCAGAGAGCGCTGCTGCCCGTTCCTTGTTCAATGTGTAGTCCCTAAGTCGCCTCTTATGACACCCACAGGAAGAATAGGGGTTGGTGATTAATGTATTCTACTCTGCTGTCACCACACGGAAGAGCGATTACGTCCGTTTAAAAATAACCTTCTGTGACAGAAAAGTCGTATAATTTTGAAAAATTCTGTCCAAGATTGTTTTTTACTTTTATTTTTAGTTTGAACAAAAAAAAACAGAAAATATCGATAAGATTCCACGAGAACTCAACACATCACTTGCCCCTATGCAGTGAAGCTTAGAACAATAGGACAGGAGTTAGACACAAATTGGGAACCAAGACTGCACAGCACGGGGTGTGGTAATTGTTAGAGGTTTGAGACAGTGCTGAGAATTTTAAGACAAATGTTAGTAATTAAACATTGTTTATGGAGATGAGAGTATGTTACACATACTAAGTATTAAATAATTAAATTTTGAAATACCTATATCTTTATTGGGTTCGTTACTTATTCGTAGGTTCGTTATTTACATTAATTTTATGTTTGTTTATATATTTATATTGTGCAATATTCTTTCCACTGGTTGAAATTATTTTAGACACCAGCTTACCTTGAATTAGGGCGATTAGACCCTAGTCGACCACACTGGCCCAGTGCCGGTTGGTTGACTTCACACACAACCTTTGAATTTCTTCGCAGGAATGTGCACCAGGTTGTTTTTTTTCCCGTAAGAGCGTCGTATATAAGAATTCGGAATTCGTAAAAACACATTGGTACGTGGTGGGGATCGAACCTGCGTCTCCCAGACGGAAGACAGTGGTCCGAACTACTAGACCACCGACGCTCTATTGTTTGAAACCGAGTTACCTCCCTAGAGCTTGATTCTAGAATACCGAAGTCAGATTAAATTTTACTAGATTTAATTAACAAAATCATCAACAGCTCATATACGTGCCCACCGAGGGGCTCGAGCCTACCCTGAATTAGGGCGATTGACCACACTGGCCCAGTGCGGGTTGGTCGACTTCACACACAATCTTTGAATTTCTTCGCAGGAGTGTGCAGGTTTCGTCACGATGTTTTTTTTTTTCACCGAAGGAGCGTCGTATAAATAAACGTGCATATGAATGAAAACACATTCTAACTTGCGTTTCCCGGACGTTCTAGCTACTAGACCACCGACGCTTTTTTATTAACAAAATGTTCAGCATCAACAATGACCGATCGTAGACCCGAACATGCGCAGCATTCGTCAGCTGCTGAATCACATTGAGACGTCCAAATTCCATTTGTTAATCAGCATATTTACTGTAATAACGATCAATGTGTGTGTAAATATTTTTATATAAATATCAGCTGTAATTGTAAAAGTACTTCTTCTTTTCGAAGAATAAAGTACTCTTCCACCTGCAGTTGAGTATCTCTTATCTCCTGCAAAGCGATGTTCCCGCCTAGTCGGATGATCCGCTCCTCTCAAGTGGCGAAGACACCTTCATGCCCTTAAATAGTGAGGCTGAGCCTGGCCCGCTAGCTTGAGCTAATCATTTCCTGTGTACATTGCACGTCGTACACATCCTTTTTATCCTTCCCACTTTCCGTCTGTTACCTTAGGTCTCATGGTAACGGACATTCCCGTACTTATCTATTTATGTATATGTACGTCGTAATATGGTTAGGGCTAGGCTATTGTTGAACCGGGTTGTAGGTAATGTAATAGCTTTTCCCTTTTCCAAATCATGTATAGTCGGCTAGCTATGACACTAACAAAATACTACTACACAGCTACACTAAGTTTTGTTTGAAATTAATATTTTTGATGGCCACAAACACGACACTTACACTTTACATAGACACCTTTAATAGCTAGTTGACTCTACACAAAATATAAAAAGACAATTTCGCTTTCGAAAAATCCTGAAAAATTATACGTTCCCTTGCTGAGCAGAACGAAACGATTCATTTTCATGAGCGATAATTGCAAAAAGACTGCATCTCCTCGATATTAAAATTCATCTTTTGCGAAGAAACTAATCTCTTCAGGTAATTTATTCGAAACAAAGTTTAAAATGGACGCTGCTGCCGGTAACGAAATAAGGTAAACGGACAGGTTTCTGACATGGCAATTTAATTTTATTAGCGTTGATATTTTAATAAATGTTAATCCATTAAACAGCTGGGCATGAAATGATTAGTTTGTATGATTGTTTCTGAATGTTGTATTAAGTGACCTTAGGAATACATTATTCTGCTAAATCATTTATTCATTTCATTTATTACTCTATAAATCACTAAAAATTTCAATCGGATTGATTAGTCAAACTAAAATTTTAGTAATCACTAAAATTTAATCAATTTAGTTTGATTGATTCAATTGCGATTGAAAAAAATTGTTTTAGTAGCAACTAAATTTGAATAATATTTAGTCGTCAATTTTAGTTAGATTGAATTCAACAACTAATTTGAAAAAATAAAACATTATTAAAATAAAGCACACTCGAGCCAGTATCATCCATTCACAGTTCACACTAATATTATAAAAAATGTATTTGGATGTTTGGATGTTTTGGATGTTTGGATGTTTGGATGTTTTGATGTTTTGATGTTTTGAATGTTTGGATGTTTTGATGTTTTGGATGTTTTGATGGTTTGCTGTGTTGGATGTTTTGATGGTTTGGATGTTTTGGATGTTTGGATGTTTTGATGGTTTGGATGTTTTGGATGTTTTGATGTTTGGATGTTTTGTATGTTCGGATGTTTTAGATGTTTGGTTGGAAGTTTTAGACGTTTGGATGTTTTGGATGTTATAGATGTTTGGATGTTTGGATGTTCGGATGTTTTAGATGTTTGGTTGGATCTTAAACATCCAAACATCGAAACATCCAAAACATTCAAACGTCTAAAACTTTTAACAAAACATCTAAAACATCCGAACATCCAAAACATCCAAACCATCAAAACATCCAAACATCCAAACCATCAAAACATCCAAAACATCAAAACATCCAAACATTCAAAACATCAAAACATCCAAAACATCAAAACATCCAAAACATCCAAACATCCAATACATCCAAAACATCAAAACATCCAAAACATCCAAACATCCAAAACATCCAAACCATCAAAACATCCAAAACATCAAAACATCAAACATCTAAAACATCCAAAACTTCCAAACGTCCAAAACATCAAAACATCCAAACCATCCAAAACGTCCAAAACATCAAAACATCCGAACATCCAAAACATTCAAACATCCAAAGCATCCAAAACATCCAAACCATCAAAACATCCAAAACACCAAAACATCCAAACATCCAAAACATCCAAACCATCAAAACATCCAAAACATCAAAACATCAAAACATCAAAACATCCAAAACATCCAAAACATCAAAACATCCAAAACATGCAAAACATCCAAAACACCAAAACATCCAAACATCCAAAACATCCAAACCATCAAAACATCCAAACATCCAAAACATTAAGAACATCCGAACATCTAAACATCCAAAACATCCAAATATCCAAAAAATCAAAACATCCAAACATCCAAAACTCATCTCATCCAAAAATCCAAAAATTCTATTGAAATTTTGATTTCATAAACGAAATAAAAATTTAGTTAATTGGAAATCAATCCTGACTAAAAACTAAAACTATTCAATTCCAGAATCAATCTGCACGTGATTAAAACGAATTCAATCGTCAATCGTTAGTTCAAACTAAATTCGTTAGTTTTAGTTAAATTCGTTAGTTTTAGTTTTTAGTCGTCAATCAAACTAAATTTTGCCCAACACTAGTAAGTAGTTAGGTCAACACCACAAAGACCTAAAACTCGTAATAATATAATCGATCTTTGATTTACGTATCGTAATAAATATTTTAAAGTTTAATTTTTAATAACATTTATGAGACATTTTTTTTAATAGTTATGTTTAAAAGACGGTCACAAATCAGTTTACCTTACTACCTGAAGAAGACTCATTTAATTTCATACAGACTATGCATTTGCCTTTCTCTAAAAGTTTTGGTTATGTAGTTGCCTTTCATTTAGTTACTATTACCTGTGTATGTGTGTCTATGTTACTTATATAACCTGTGTGGTTATTTGGTTGCCATATTATTTAATCAGCCAACCTGTCAGTATGCTAGTGTTTTTTTTTATTTTAGTTTTAACATAATCATCTAAGAATTAATAACACGACTGCCCTGCCAAAAAACAGCCAGTGTCAGGCATGTAAGGATTCTAACAATACCCCATACACTCAAATAAGATCAGGAATAAAGAAGTTATGGTGGAATAAAGAAACTCACATACATAAAAATATAGGTACCTAATATAAACCCCGAACACATTAACACTTCTTTTTTGGACAGTCATTTGTAATGACCTTAAACACATTACACTCCTTTTTTTGAGCAGTCATTTGTAATGAACCCTGAATACATTACACTCCTTTTTTTGGGCAGTCATTCTTAAAGGACCCTGAACATATTACACTCCTTTTGTGGGCAATCATGTAATGAACCCTGAACACATTACACTCCTTTTGTGGGCAGTCATGTAATGAACCCTGAACACATTACACTCCTTTTGTGGTCAGTCATGTAATGAACCCTGAACACATTACACTCCTTTTGTGGGCAGTCATGTAATGAACCCTGAACACATTACACTCCTTTTGTGGGCAGTCATGTAATGAACCCTGAATACATTACACTCCTTTTTTGGGCAGTCATTTGTAATGAACCCTGAACACATTACACTCCTATTGTGGGCAGTCATGTAATGAACCCTGAACACATTACACTCCTTTTGTGGGCAGTCATGTAATGAACCCTGAATACATTACACTCCTTTTTTGGGCAGTCATTTGTAATGAACCCTGAACACATTACACTCCTTTTTTGGGCAGTCATTTGTAATGAACCCTGAACACATTACACTCCTTTTTTGGGCAGTCATTTGTAATGAACCCTGAACACATTACACTCCTTTTTTGGGCAGTCATTTGTAATGAACCCTGAACACATTACACTCCTTTTTTGGGCAGTCATTTGTAATGAACCCTGAACACATTACACTTCTTTTGTGGGCAGTCATTTGTAATGAACCCTGAACACATTACACTTCTTTTGTGGGCAGTCATTTGTAATGAACCCTGAACACATTACACTCCTTTTTTGGGCAGTCATTTGTAATGAACCCTGAACACATTACACTTCTTTTGTGGGCAGTCATTTGTAATGAACCCTGAACACATTACACTCCTTTTTTGGGCAGTCATTTGTAATGAACCCTGAACACATTACACTTCTTTTGTGGGCAGTCATTTGTAATGAACCCTGAACACATTACACTCCTATTTTGGGCAGTCATGTAATGAACCCTGAACACATTACACTCCTTTTTTGGGCAGTCATTTGTAATGAACCCTGAACACATTACACTTCTTTTGTGGGCAGTCATTTGTAATGAACCCTGAACACATTACACTCCTTTTTTGGGCAGTCATTTGTAATGAACCCTGAACACATTACACTTCTTTTGTGGGCAGTCATTTGTAATGAACCCTGAACACATTACACTCCTATTTTGGGCAGTCATGTAATGAACCCTGAACACATTACACTCCTTTTTTGGGCAGTCATTTGTAATGAACCCTGAACACATTACACTTCTTTTGTGGGCAGTCATTTGTAATGAACCCTGAACACATTACACTTCTTTTGTGGGCAGTCATTTGTAATGAACCCTGAACACATTACACTCCTTTTTTGGGCAGTCATTTGTAATTAACCCTGAACACATTACACATCTTTTGTGGGCAGTCATTTGTAATGAACCCTGAACACATTACACTCCTTTTTTGGGCAGTCATTTGTAATGAACCCTGAACACATTACACTTCTTTTGTGGGCAGTCATTTGTAATGAACCCTGAACACATTACACTTCTTTTGTGGGCAGTCATTTGTAATGAACCCTGAACACATTACACTCCTTTTTTGGGCAGTCATTTGTAATGAACCCTGCGCACATTACACTTCTTTTGTGGGCAGTCATTTGTAATGAACCCTGAACATATTTCACTCCTATTTTGGGCAGTCATGTAATGAACCCCGAACACATTACGCTCCTTTTGTAAAAATCAATCTTTTATCTTTTGTAAAAATCAATCTTTTATCTGTCACACATAAAGGAAATTTGTTATATTTGTGTAGTTTAGGTCTTTCCGAATATTGTAATTTTTTAAGTGGAAATTTTTATACTATTCAGGCGCATTGCTCATGATTATGGCAATGAGATGTCACTATGTAGCAGAATATCTAAGGTCACGTATATTTCAGGTTATTTTTCCAGCTTTCATAACGCCATGTTTACTTCCAGTATATTGACATCCATCGGACATCCAGTTAATTAAGTGCGATATAAGAAAAGGTCTTCATTAAGTAGCGACAGATGGTCATCCTTCCTGTTTATTGTTCTGAAATAAAGGAGATTGGGTTTACAGCTAAGATCTGAAGGTTCTTGTCTCTTGCTAACTTTAGTAACAATACGTACAGTCACGGAAAATGAAAGCAGAATATGTTAACTAAAAAACGCATTATCTAAGTAGAAAAAAATCGAATCATAAAAAAAAAAACAAAAAAGAAATCGATCGATCGATCGAATGTTTATTTAATAATTATAATTATTAATTATATCGCTTGTTTCTGGCATGGATAGCCAAGGAGATGCAGGTTCGAGTCCTGTCCAAGATCGACATAATTTTTAATTATTTGCTTTTCTTGTCACCACCACTGGTCATTTTGCTAACGGAATCAAAGACGTCTAAAAAACGTTCAAAACCTGTTCAGAAGAAGAATACAAACAGTTAACATTATCTGTAACGAATTCTATGTAAGTACGTCCGTCTCTTGCAGTGAAAATTACTTAACACTTAGAAGAACCATAATTTTTCAACTTCACAGTTTTTCTGCACCACGGATTAGTAGTAATGAAAAGTATAACAATGTAACTAGACTTTAAGTAACTGTTAAAAAAAAGTCTTGTTAATTACATTAAATATTTTTTAGGACATATTAATTACATTACATATAATGTTATCTCTATCTATAAATATTTCTCCGTGTGTGTAATTCAATATAATATTCATATTCAATGTATACCTATATAAATTAAACATAAAATAACAGTCCAAACACGTGTCAAGCCACGCAAAGTATAGGGTTCTATAGTTGTCCAATACTGTTTAAGACATTTAACGTTCATCAAAATAATTTTCTATGATATTTGTATCGAATTTCTTATTAGTACTAGTACATTTTATAAGATGGTATATTGTAAAGCCTGCTTGATGTTGATAATTTTCTTTTTAAATTCATCATGTACTACTACCACGAAAATTTTTAGATTTTTAAATACAACGGTTTCACTGGTAGGGGGCATGACATTTGACCGTAACAAAAATGAGCACTTTAAAACGAAACGTACACTAGTATCAAAAAATATATTTTATGCAAATCCTCACTATTTTTTTAAATCTTATCTAATGACAACACTATGGGATAATGACAACATGACAACAGTTAAGAAAAAAAAAAATCCGCCACGTGTATCAGAGAAATTTTAATTATTATTTTGTCACGATTTTGTTCTACAGCTTTGTCGGCATGATTGATATTTATATCCATGACAAATTACAGCTTTTTAGTGCTAAGACTCTCTGAGCTAAGCCGCGGACAGACAGGCGGACATGGCGAAACTATAAGGGTTCCTTGTTGACTACGGAACTCTAAAATGTATTGGTGAAGTTTAAAAAAATGTACCTTATATACAGATCTCAGCGGTAAATAATGAACATGGGATTTGGGAACAGAATAATGAGTTAGTGAGAGAAAGGAGCGCTCTACAAAGCCGAACAGCTGATGTGTATTATTTTCAACCGGTATCAGGCAGATACTAAGTTATTATTTTCAGTTGTTTCCGAGCTGGTTGCTCTTATTGCAGAGTCAGCGTCCAGTTCAGGGCTCGCCACGTGACAGTGACAACATAAATCAACTGACTGTATATACAGTGAACAACAACGATGTAAACTTTTAGAAGCACTTGCGAACAGTTTAAAAACATGAAGAAATTATGATCATCATCAACGGCCCGTTACAGTCCACTGCTGGACTATGAGCCTCCTCCACTCAAGTGTTTGGTTTTGCCATAATCTCCACGCTTGGCAGGTGGGTTGGAGATCGCAGATTAAAAGGTTACTGTATCAGAGAGCGCTGCTGCCCGTGCCCTGTTCAATGTGTAGTCCCTAAGTCGCCTCTTACGACACCCACGGGAAGAGTAGGGGTTGGTGACAAATGTATTCTACTCTGCCGTCACCAATGACATAATTAATGTTAATGATGATGATGATCATTGATGGTATGATTTATGTCGATTTTGATGTAGATTTTTTTTTTTCAATTTATTTTGCTGTTTGTATATTTCACTAATCTGCTCCTTGTATATGGCTGAATAAATATTATTCCAATGACTAACACAAGCTGACTGATTAAGGCTACGGAGAAATAAGGTTATTGGATTAAAGTGGCGTTGTGAGATTTTTTTTTAGTTTGTGAGTATCAAAATAATAATATTTCTTTTATCTGGAGGCATTTTTTTTTGTTGCTGAAATTAAAAACAGATTTTGTTTTTCTTTTGTGGTTGGGGATTTTGTGTTTTTTTTTTGGTTCTTTTGTTTTAGGAATTAATATCTTTATGTATGCTCGTCGGTTTAGTATTATTTTCGCAATTTTCCAGTACATTTTATGTCCTTGTAGAACTTTAACAAGCGCACAATTAGAGAGTGCGAGGTCCGCGCACATCGTGTTTTGTTTTATCTTGTTAGATGTCAAGAAGCTCGGATTTACTGCCAGTAGCATTTTATAAAGATATACAGGTATAAATATACTTACCTTCAAATGCTCTCACATTTCGTTCTTCAAGATTTGCAATGATTCTCTTTGTATTATTAAAAAATAGTATATTTGTGAACATTTTATGGGTAAGCTTAAGCATTTTGATACGCATTTTGTTAAATATGGACCTATTTACTGAAAGATAAAGTCTATGTATCACATCACTATTCTACCACAAAGTTTTTAATGTGCTTATATTTAAGATCTACATTTCGCTGTAATGTGGCTGTAATACATTTTGTTGAACTCGAATGTCTCGAATACTAATCTTGTTTCTACCGATTTTTGAGTCTATTAATTGTTTTTTTAATTAATTTTAACATTTAATTAAAAAAAATACAATTTTAAATATAACAACGCTCATAACTTTAAAATTCATGAGCACCAATATTAAACGGCGATACAAAAACTTAAAACTGTCGTTTAATCTTACAAACAAGCATTAAAGTACTAAAGCCTTATACTCCAACAATTGGCGCTTAAGAAGAAGCTCTGTTATTTATGACACTTTCATGAACTTTCGACTCAATGTGCCTGTAAAATTTGCACCACGACCAGTTTAAGTTGACCCTTCATTTGATGTTGTATTAAATTGAAAGTCAAGGCCAAGAGTGTTGTATTGTGAGTCAAGCTCATTTACGTCCTCACTGAGGGGTTAGTTGACCATGCTGGCCCAGTGCGGGTTGTACGATTTCACACACAACGTTTTGTCTTTGCAGGATTGTGCAGAATTCCTTACGTGTTTTCTTTCATCGTAAGAGCGTTGAATAAACGTATATAATGAATTCGAAGTTCAAAAACACATTGACACGTGATGGGGATCAAGCCCGCTCTTCCTAGATGGGACGCTCTACACCACCACCTCCAACATCTCATCCTTTTCACTCCGTCACTCTTGTATATGACTTGTAAGGATGGCAGATGTTGGTGGTGACCAATATCTACCATCCTTTTCACTCCGTCACTCGATCTTGTATATGACTCAAAATAAACACAGAAAAATTTAAACATAATGAAAGAACTACCTTAAAATGTTCTGAACGTAGCAACTCAGCAAGTTTCCACTTTCCAAAACTTTGAGGAATCTCCAAGAAATAGTTTCCTGTTTCCTTTTGCACAAAACAGCGTTTTTTTCTACTTATGCATTTAAATTCTTTTATAAAAGGAATTGATATTTCTTAAGGGTATTTGAAGCTGACTACTTCAAAAGTTAGTGCTTTACTTTTTTAGGATTTATTATTCCCACCTTGAACACTTCCGATAGCATGTTTTTTCGCGATCGGAAAAGTAGCAATTATAGATGAACAGAACAGTTTTGACAGAAAAATAAATGAGTGGTAGTTTCCACATGGAATTTCCTCCTCCAAGGCTACACAAACGGCCCTAAGGGTGACTAAGGGCTTAAATATGTCATTAATTATACTCGTAACATGAAGGTTCTAATCATGCTTTCCGACTTCGAACCCCGACATCGAAAGTCCTTCATTTACAACAAATTTCTGTAAAAAAATTCAAAACAGACATAATAGGTGTATGTGGAGATGTAGACAGCTCTGCTCATCAAGTTATACATTTTTATTGCAAACTATACATTGTTACCAACGCGCAAGATACCCCGGTGTATAACTTGATGTGCTGTTCACTGTACCTACTTACCTAACCAGCCATTTTTGTGCCCTATTATAAGTGACCGACGAAATTTGTAAGTAAATCGTATTGTACGCTTCAAAAACTTACAGTAAAGAGTAATGAAGATTTCCACACAAGATTTTCATCAAAATTATTTAAAGTTATGCAGTTTTGCTTCCTAATAGTAAGTTATGAGAGTTCTAGTTCCTTTGGCGATGATTGTGGGCCAAGAACAGTCTTGCTACAGATTGTCTACGTTGTGGTTTATGAAAGCAGATAATGGCGAAGTAGGAACGCAGATGGGTCTTCTTTGTAGCCATGAAATTAGAGTTAAAAATGTTATAGCGCCATTTCTTTAGACTATTAACTTTCATTCGCCTACTGTAGTCCACTGCTGGACGTAGGCCTCCCCAAGGGCACACCAAAGCGCACGATATCCCGCTACACACCATCACGCGGACTGTTGAGTTTAGTCTGCTGAAATCTTTATGTATTGTATTACATTATACAAATACAATACTATACAGGGTGTTACAAAGCAATAGTACCAACCCGAAATACAACGATAGTTACTTATGAAACTGAACAACTTTTCCTAAAGGTAGCCTTCGGATCTCGGCGGTCGCTGCCCGGCGGCGCTGCCCGGCGGCGCTGCAAGGTCCTTTCGGATAGGAGCGGCCGCCGCCCGGCAGCGACTGCCACGTGCAGTAGTCAACAAGGAGTCGTCGGTGTGAACAGTTGTTTTGCCTTCCGTAATGTTTGGGCGGCGCCGCCATACTGCTCCCGGAGCGGCTCGGCAGCGCCGCCGTGGGCAGCGCCGCTCGGCAGCGCCTCCCGGCGGCGTGCATCGGAATGCGTTTCATACAAATCCCTACAAAGCGGTGCGGTACTGTGGCGGTACTGCCGGGCGGCGCTGCCCACGGCGGCGCCGCTGGGCAGCGACCGCCGAGATCCGAATGCTACCTTAAGGAAAATGGGTCGCCTTATGAAAAAAAATTTTTTAATTCCCATACAAATTGTTCAAACAGCTGACACTTTTAGTACCAATCAAACAATTTATTTATTTATTATTTATTTATTTGGCACACCAACATTGGTTACATTTTACATTCATTTATTTAAAAAGATCTTAACCAATAATTATAGGTGAGCACAGCATGTGTAAAAAACAATAAACATAAAACTAATTTTATAAATCTAAAAAAGAAAAGTAAGCACTGTCGGGTTTATTACACATTTTACAGATGATTTATTCACCATCGATGAGAATCATTTGACGAAACCGTTGTACGAGTTGATAGCACTTTATGGTGACAGCCATTGCTGAATAATGGGAATAATCGTTCTGATTTTTCCAAAATAATCTATCAAAATATCTTTTGACTTTAAAGTAGTACCAGTAAGTAAAAGCGTTGTCGATGACAATATTCATAAACCATTATGGGCTCATTGACCAGAGTTAGAAAAGCTTCACATTTGCTGTTTCCTAAACGCGTACTCGTTGGCCCCACGTCAGTGTCTTCGCGCAGATGAGTCAGCACAAGATATTATTCCGACGCTCTTTGTTCTAAACTTTCTTGTTTTACTTTACCCCGACTCAAGCCTATGTATTGTACAAATGCACGTTTAAATTTACACATTTTGTTTTTTTTTTTTATAATCACTTTTGTTTTTCTCATTATTCCATTGAATATTTTAGATTCATAGAAAACAACCAAAAACGTAAACCTTGCGGCGGGACTTGAACCAACAACCTTCGGACTATACGCAGCCAACGTGCTTACCAACTACACTCAACTCATTATTCCATCATTATTCTGCAATTTAGCCATAAATCGTCTGCTCAATAATATTTTAGAAATTCAAAGTTAGACTCATAAATAAGTTAGAGTTAGCAAGAAAAAGATAACAAAAAAAAACATCGGGTGGTTTTTTTTACAAAGCCATCGTCACTGTACTAACTTTGGGTTTTCCGACAAAAAAATAGACATCAGACAAGAAAATACAAGAAACCGTCCGCGTCACTCACCCTTGCACAAATACAAATCGCAGTTGTACAAGTTTGGTGTTGTGTGGTTTTCGAATAAGAACAATAGGATGGAAATTATGCCATAGATTATAAAATCATCGAATTACTCGGTAACAAAACTGCTCTTGACTGTTCTGTAGAACATCATGCAAATATTTAAGAAAGAAAAAGAAAGAAAGAAAAGTAGAGCTCTGCTGTCCTGCCGTACAAAGTCAACACACTGTATGTTTGAAAATGGTAATTTGTACAATAACTGTTTAAGATTTTTGATAGATTTTTATCTTTTATATTAGGTGGCCTTAATGATCAGCACATTGAAGAGAGATACAGTGTATTTTACAAAGTAAAGATTCAAATATTTACTTGTGAAACAAAAGCTAACAATATGCATGTCTTATTCGAAAAAGAATAAATGTTGTCATAATGTATGCTAGCCCGCAAAATTAGATTAGAACCTATCTCAACAAAACACTATAACAAAATTTACAATGTATTGACTCTGTACGGCAGTGTCGTAAATCGGAAGGATTTTGGCAAATGGATTACTTCCTGATATGGTAACGTCTCTAAGACTGACTGCGACTGTCTAGTCGCAGAAACAATGATCCCAATTGACACAGAGCAGTAAGGCAAATACAGAGTCAACGTGTGGGCAGGTTTTTGAGCTAATTCTCGATGACACGCTCTAATCTTTTATTAAAGTTCGTCCATCCTTTTCGCTTTTAAAGATTAAATAGAGACAGGAAATGGTTTTTCTAATATTACAGCTGTCAGATATCAATTTTGAACCTAATGTCACAAGGTAAAAGGTTATAGGAAAATGCGGCAGCGCAGGACCTGTCGTCGTGGGAACTCGCAGTCCTGACAATGGTCAGATACCATGGCCACAAATGTGAGGACTACTGTCGGCTGATATGGCGATGAAGATCAAAGGTTATTTGTTGATTTACTTATGAGTTTTCACTCTTATAAGTAAACCGTTTGCTTGAACTGAATTTATTTTTTCTCTACCTATTACCAATTTTAAAAAATAAATATTTTTTATGAAATGAAAACACATTTAATTTTGCTATACTTATTTAACAATACAACCATCAAAAGTTCTACATTAATTTAATGAAAAAGTCGTAATAAAATACACAGTCACACTTATCAAATCAATACGTTCATAAATTATGTTCATTTGATTTCCCAAAATACATTTTATTTCCGAATTGCAGCCCAACTGAACATTTTTTATTTACAAATTCACAAATAGGTACATAAAACAAAAATAAAAATATTGGCAGAATAATTTTATTTATAAGAATAGTTAAATAAAGTAATAGAAAACATCTAGAATTTTTAGGAACTAAACACTAAAACGTGTAGGTTACTTGAATAATAATCTGCTTTTTAAGTTTTCTGAGTTGGTGGATGTTGTCACAGAACATCAAGATTTACTTATTATGAGTATTAAACAACAACCATTCTTCCTTTATCATATCTGAACCTTTTTCTGCTACCATGATCGTCGGTGCATTTGTATTACCTCGTATAATTTCAGGAAATATAGAAGAATCTATCACTCTTAACTTTTTGATGCCGTACACTTTTAGTCTTGGGTCAACAACTGCACCGTGATCCCATTTAGGACCCATTTTGCAAGTTCCTACTGGATGATATATCGTAGACGTGTATGACATAGCTAAACAGGCAAAGTATTCGTAACTACCCCAAGGGTAATCGACACAAGCCTCTACAGGAATTTTTACATATTGAGCACCCGATGCTTTGAATGCTTCAGTTTCTTCCATACTGACAGCAAAACGCATACCAGCTACCAATGTATCTAAATCTTCCTTGACAGTAAAAAATCTAGGATAAATAAGAGGCTGGCCAAATATTGGATCTGTATGGTTTAACAACATAAAACCTCTACTTTTGGGTTTCAATAACAGAGGCCTAGCAGCAATACCATCATAGAAAGCAAGAGGAAAAATGTTTGATGCTAAATATGACGTTGGATCAGAGTAAAATTCTTCAACATTGCGACCATCGAAATGATACTGTATGTCGGGTAAATCATCAAAACCATACTTGGTTTTTATAAAAGCCACAGCATTTAATGTTGCTGTGGTAGATAAAGGTCCATGTTTTTTCGAATGTTGTGCAAAATAATCATAAACTTCATCCATGAGCTGTTGACCACTAACCATCGTAGATGTTTTATTTGATAAACTAATCGTCAAAGCATCTGTTGTTACATGATCTTGTAAATTAAAACCGACTTTTAAATCAGCATGAACAGGTAAATCTAAGCTAAGTAAATGTTCTTTAGGACCAATACCAGATAACATTAGCAGTTTTGGAGAATTTATAGATCCGCTACTAAGTATTACCTCTTTTCTTGCATAAACTGAATAGTAAGCACCATTTTTATAATATTGCACACCTATAGCAGTCTTTGTTACAGGATCTATCAATATTTTTGTAGCAAAAGTGTCAGTGATAATATTGAGGTTGGGTCTTTTATCCCTTATTGGTCGTATATAAGCTACATTAGTTGACCACCTGCGACCATCTTTTGACGTCGATTGACTGATGTCGGTTCCTACTTGGTGTTCAGCATTAAAATCAGTTACAGGTAGACCTTTTTCTTTAAAAGCTTGTACTAACATCATAGTGTTAACGTCAATGTAAGAAAATCTTTCCACGTTAAGGGGGCCTCCAACCGAGTGGTAGTATTTGTCGTGAGCTTCAATATCACGGTTGTTTTCTGATTTCAGGAAGTAAGGAAGCACCTGAAAATTTAAATGTTATCGAATAAAATAAAGATTTTTCTTATAACCTATTATTTTTCTATATTATTTTTTCGTTTTCACGCCTATCATAATTATAGTCTGCATGGTTTTTAATTGAATTGAATACAGTTCTATGTTGAGCTTAACTAGTGTCGTTTGTTATTTTTTGACTTACTTCAGGATAACTCCAGCCATGGTTTCCTAATTCAGCCCACTCGTCATAATCTTTCTTGTTACCTCTCATGTAAACGAGGTAGTTTATAGCACTAGAGCCACCCATGGTTCTGCCTCTGTAATATGAAATTATTTTTTTAATTAGTGTTTGCTTTTTAATTACTTTTGATTTTGAAACGACCTCTACAAAAAGGACAAATAATAAATTTTAGAAAACTAATCGCCGATTTCTTTTGTTATTTCTTGTGTTGGTGAAATTTATGTAAATATTTTAATATATTTATGTAAATTTTATTTTACGCTATTTTAACCTGAGGTAACAAAAAATATACCTGAGTTTATAATATAATTTCACTAAAAAACACTTTTTGATGAGGTTGCTTTAAATCATCAGTTAAAAAACACGAACAAAACTCTATGTTTTGTAATTCAATTCATAATGGGTAGGTAAATTATGGTTCTAAATAGATAATAAGTACTCGAGAGATCTATAGTGATCTGTGTTTTTATGCTAAAAACTTGTGCTTAAAAGACAGTGCATTATTCTACAACAACATGGAATACAGTTTAGATAGATAGATAAAAAAAAATTACAAAATACTGTGGTTTAAAAATACCATTGCTGAAGTGGTTGTGTATTTTAGAGTGCTGAAAAATACTTTTTCTACAAAGCTAGTATATTGACAAACACATAATTTTGTATAAAACTCACCGAAGAAATGGGTTGTGGAAAAGTATTCTAAGAAAAGTAAAGTAAGTGGGCAGGCAGGAATACAAAAAATAGAACTGAACACAGGTCATAATTCTTTTATTACAAAAAGAGTAATTAAATCTCTTACTAAACAAATAAAACATCGAAAACGCAAAATAAAATTAAATACTTAAAAGTTCGTTTTCTTCTTTACTGAAATTCCAATCTTCTTTTACCATATCAGCTGCTTTTTCTCCAATCATAATAACAGGAGCATTCGTATTGCCTCTTACGATATTTGGCATTATGGAAGCATCTGCTACTCGCAATTTTTTTACACCATATACTTTAAGTTTAGGATCAACGACAGCTCCTTTGTCATGTTTGGGACCCATCTTACAAGTACCAGCTGGATGGTATATGGTACCAGTGTATCTAGTAAATAAACAAGAAAAGTATTCGTTTGTACCCCACTGTAATTTTGCACAAGCTTCCACTGGTTTTCTTGCAAATTTTACATTATTATTCTGAAACGCTTTTGTCCCTTCTAGTTTTGTAATAAATTTCAATCCTTCTATTAATGTATCCAAATCTTCTTTAACTGTAAAAAATCTTGGATATATTAGTGGTTGGCCAGATACAGGATCTGTTTTGTTCAGTGTTAGGTAACCTCTACTTTTTGGAGCTAAAAGCACGGGCCTTACGTTGATGCTGTCATAAAACGCTAATGGTAAAATATTTGTCTCTAAATAAGTAGTTGTATCAGAATAAAATTCTTTTAAATTTCTTCCATCAAAATGAAATTGTATATCTGGAACTTGTTTGTCTTTTGGGGCAAATTTTGTTCTAATAAATGTAGTAACATGCAAGGGACCAGTAGCAGACAGTGGTCCAAATTTATGCGGTGAATTGTGATAATTTTGCACAGCATTATGAATTTGTCTCGCTTTTATTAGAGTAGAAGTCTTGTTTGATAGTTTCAGAACCATCGCGTTAGTTGTAGCGTGATCTTGTAAATTATGACCAACTTTTAAGTTCTTAACAAGTGGAATATTTAAATCTTTGAGAGCTTGTTTCGGTCCAATCCCGGACAGCATTAGTATTTTAGGAGAATTCAAAGCACCAGCACTTATAATAACTTCTTTATTTGCATAAACTTTATATCTTTTTCCGTTTTCAGTGTATTTAACTCCATAAGCTGTTTTATCGTATGGATTTATAAGAACTTTTGTTACTTGAGCGTTAATTCTAACTGTCAAATTAGGTCTTTTCCTTATAGGCTTTATAAATGCAGCATTCGTAGAAATTCGTTGACCATCTTTGGAGGTCGTCTGAGTAATCATTGTACCAATTTGTGTTTCTCCATTCAAGTCCACACGAGGAAGCCCCGTTTCTTGAAAAGCTGTAAGCAACATGGCAATATTTTTATCTGCATAAGAGAATCGTTCTACCGTCAAGGGACCGTTCACACCATGGTAGTCTTTATTCTTTGCTTCGAGGTCACGATTATTTTCTGACTTCTTGAAATATGGAAGAACCTGAAAATGTTAAAGATTATTTATTTTTTATCTCAGAATAACCAGTAATTTTAAAATTTAATGGAAAATATTATTATTATATTACTTCTTTGTAACTCCAACCAAAGTTTCCCAATTCTTCCCAGTCGTCGTAGTCTTTTCGGTTGCCTCTCATGTAAACTAAATAGTTAGTAGCGCTTGAACCACCCATAACTCGACCACTGCAAGATGTTATTGAAACATAATATTATAATAGAATTAGTACTTGTATAAATAACATACGCCTAACTTACGCTACCGCTTTGATATCCTGATGATATGTGATTTTTTAAGCTTGTAGCCTGATTCACATGCTATCATGCAGAGTTTTATTTTCTTATTTCATGCATTTATTTTAACCAACTAACAAGATACCTTTTATTCTGCTTAACTCATGCCGGGACTTGTAAATTAACGTTTTTTATTTATTTTCATTACTCATACTCGAAAAGTAGGTCTGAAGTTGCCTGAGGAGCGAATGGAAGGTAATACTTTTCAACCCGGAGGGAGAATAGTTTTCAACTGACAGCTGTCAAATTATATAAAAAAATGGTTCTCATTTCACATTTCTATTGAACTATGTTCCATCTTTCTATACAGCCACTCAATTACAGCGCAGTGTTAAATTAAAATAACATAAAGTTAAGTATTAATTAAAGAAAATTAATTACTTTATTATAATTGACTTCAACTATTTCTTTAAAATAAAAGATTTGGGCAAAATATTTACCATTTTTCAATAATGGAAATGAAAATTAATGGCCCAAAAGCTGGCCGGCTCGGCCACGGAAAAAAATAAAAAAAATAGGCGGGAAAGCAGTTATTATCGTTTGTTTCTCGAGTTGTAGGGCTTTGTTTACAATGAGTTCATCTGATTCAGATACGGTATGGAAGTCACTCATTTTTTCTTTAGCTGATTCGTGTTTTTATTTTTACTCTTCTTGTATTCGTAATAAAAAGCACAGTGCTCTGGTTAAAGACTTATTTAGTGCCTCGAACTATTAGGGCCTGAGCGTATAAGTTACTTTCACCCCTCGTATAACAATGTACTATTAAATCTTTTGCAATAGTAACGTGATCTACTTACTTATAGACAGGAACTTAATTTATTTAGAACATTTTATTAGTAAAAAGGTTATTTTTATCCATGCAATATACCAAATATTATGTAAAAAATCATTACCTACTTACATCGCTATTGTAAAATCACTCACGTAAATTGATATCAAACTGTTCACAAATTGATTTTAGAAGTTAATCTGCTCAACGTTGGTTTAGTAAAGACTTAACTGTGAGTTTCAATTTCCTAAAATTAGTAACTTGACATATATTACGAAGACGTGATATTATTTTTCATTTATTTTAAATAATAATAATTATAATATTTTTTGGATATGCATAAGTTCATTTCGCTTTTTACTTTAAAAAATAATTTTATAAATATTAAAAAATATTTCTATTAAACAATTTTTGTTAGTTGGGCATCATGTATAATTTTTTAATGTTTTTTAACTTACCAATATACAGCATCATTTGCTTCAGATGCTTAAAAAACACACTTATTTGCCAATTTCATATCGTTTAAATCATTTCATTTTACATTTTACACGATTGCCTGACAGACTAAAGATTTTTGCCATACCTAAACCAGGCGCACGTTCGTCCCCTTTGAGCTCTACATGTCAACTCCTCTGGCTGCGTTCTATAGTTCCAATCGATGCTAGATCGTCCGAGGGTAGGCGCAAAAGACGGCACGCTAGTAACATCTGGCTCTTCCGGCCCTGCTTCCAGCAAAAGGATCTGTAAGCAATTCATTACAGATCAAGATTACACATCTCATTAAAAAGAAAATAAAACAAGAGAGAGCCGATGGTGTTGTAACGAGGGACATTGCTTTTTGTCTAGAAAGCACCGATTTAAACCCCACTAACTACCAAAAAAGGATTCGAAATTTTATAATTTGCATACGAGAGATCAAAAACGGATTCAAATATCTAAGTCAGCAATGAGTCAACTGACGCGTTTATGGCAAGACAAGAAGGTCTCAATTAAGATCAAATTGAGGTTAGTCTGAACTGTGGTTTTCTCGATTTTTCTCTATGGCTCAAAATCATGGACGATTCGGTCAGTAGAAAGAAAAAAGATTGATGCTTTTGAGATGTGATGTTGGAGACGGATGCTCCGCATACCATGGACCACCAAGAGAACAAACAAGTCTATACTGGAACAGCTAGAGGTAAAGATATGGCTCTCAACAATCTGCTACCAAAGAATTCTTGGCTATTTTGGTCACATTGCTCGCCGGCAACCAGATAATCTTGATAAGTTGGTTGTGGTGGGCAAGGTGGAGAGAAAGAGGTGGAATGACCAGATAACGAAGATCACTGGCCTTCCTGATACAACCGCTCCGCCGCTGGAGAAAACAGGTTCTTGAAGCCACGAGAAACATTCAGGGACACGACCTTCAGAACTGAATTACTACCAAGAAGAAGAAGCTGGTAACTTTGCCTTTGAGAGCGCTTTTATCCCATAGTAGTAGACACAGTATTTTTAATGCGAGTATTTTTCGGCTTATGTACGTTTATTGTGAAGGAAAGCATCATCATTCGCTTGCCTTTATCCCATCATTTGGGGTCGGCGCAGTTTGTTTTCTTCCTCCATTCATCCCTATCAGCCGTCATTTCAACACTCACATCCTTCCTGAACATATCATCTTTTACACAATCCATCCATCTTTTCTTTGGTCGTCCTCTCCCAGCATTTGTGAAGGAATTGTGAAGGAAAGCATCGTGCGTGATAAAATCTGCACACCTTGCGGAGAAATCGCCACCTGATTCAGTTAGCCTCTATAGTCTGTAAGCCCACTACAAAATAGCCCGCTTCATATAACGCCATGTTAAAATGCATGGCACACGGATCATATTACTCTAATATTATACTCGTAAATGTAAAAATATTCATGCTTAAAGTACTCAACGGATTTGGATGAAATTTAGAATGAAGACAGTTTGTATCTTGGATTAACATAAACAAATAATAAATAAATAATTGTATTGTTTGTGCAAATATGGGCCTGAAATAAATATTATTATTATAAAGGTTAGTTTTTATTTAAAGTCTTATTCCCACGGGAAAATCTTACAAAACGCGAGCGTAGCCGCGGGTGGACCGCTAAGTAAGTGAATAATTCGTTTGTTAACTTTTGAATGTTACATTCTCTTAGAGTCGTTATTTCATTTTTATGGGTCAGTTCACAACACAATGTGTGACATTTGTAAAAGTTGTGCCAAGCGAGGATCAGAAACCTGAAATAATCCCTTTGGTAGTGACGTACTGATAACTTTTTAAAACTGTTAACAAATTCTGCAACAAAACCTACAGAAGGAGCGTCCAACAAAATAATAAATTTAAAAGCTGGAGATGAGTTCCCGAGGTTGTTTGCGATTCGTTTAAATTAAAAACTACCTCATCGTCTCTGCGCTGGCGCAAAGTTTGATCGAGTCCAAACTATCAAAATTAAATTAATTGCAGCTGGAATAGCTGCCAGCGAAACTAGTTAGCGTGTCATTTTGAAGCGCAAGAGACTGCTTGTTTTAACGGTAATTATGCATTGATTGTGTTATTCATAAATATAAATAATCACACTAATATTTTTAATAAGAAATCACTAGCCGCCCGTGGCTACGCTCGCTTTGTGTGAGATTTTTTCAGTGGGAATGAGACGTTTTACCGTAAAAATTGTCTTATGTGTTAATCACACACAATACACACTTTCATTTTCATTTTCATTCAAATCCATTCGGTAGTTTAGGCGTGAAAGTAGAACAAATATCTAAAGTAAATAATGGGTATAATTTCACATTTATGATATTAATGTGATGTTTGGATGTTTGTTTCGCCTTCACGCTTAAAGATTTGTATAAAATTTGAAAAGGAGATAGTAACCTGGATTAACGTATATAATACTTTTTACGGGAAAAGTCAAGTTATTCTCACGGGAAAATCTTACACAATGCGAGCGTAGCCGCGGGCCGACATCTTACACACGACCGCAGAAAGCGGAGCGGGGTGCTATGTTCAGCATCGGATATTTTATCTTGAAATTGTTTTGTAGTTTGGAATTGTTGGTCGCGGCTATTATAAATAAGCCACGTCAGAAGCTTACATATCTTTGATTGGCATATGGGTTTGTAAGGTTGATTGTCGGCTTATTTAATATAGGTATAATAAAAATTAACACTGTAATCTGGTTCCATCAGTATTAAAAGTTCAGTGGCATACTAATTATTATTTTTGGCAAGGAAATATCTGGCTTGCTAAATTAGCTTCATTGTATTTACTAAAAGATTTATGTTCTTTCAACGGGATAAACTGGAAAACCACTTATGTCTTTATATCTTATGTCATTACATCGTTGCCTGACTACTAAGAGTAAATTATGTCTTATTTAGATTATTCCTTATTCCTTGAATGCCGGATTTTTCTCTATTTTCCACCAACGGTTTGACATACTGATCAAACCAAATGTATTTTATTCGAACATATTATTTTTATTATTATTTATTTATTGATGCAACACCGTAGAATTTTAATTCACTTGGTGAAATCATCATCTTATTTCACCAATAATTATTTTTGTTTACGATTTTTCCTTCTATAATATTTACAAAATGTTTCGTGTCGCATGGATAGATCCATTATACTTTCTTCATACATCTGATAAGATGTATGAGGCCTTATGATGATGATGATGATGGAGTGTGCATAGTCGGGCAGGTACAGGTGGGCTCTCAATCCTCACATAGAGATTGAGGGTCAATCTTTTTAGCCTACAGCTCTCTTGTTTGATTTTCACAAAATCTGATTACAAGTTCCAGAATTGTTTTGGAATGTTTACTAAGCATATTTTCAAAATCCATGTGCCAAGTGTTTTTTTTAAATTTCCAAAAACTGACTAGACAAAAAAATTCGATTAATTTATCAAACCTGCTCACAACATTTCACGAGAATCGGTTGAGAAACGCGACCTGTAGAGTGAAACAAACAAACAAACCACAAACAAACAAACAGATGGACATACAAAAGCAAATTTGGCCAAGCTGAAACAGAGACGCTTCGCTTGCTTCGCTCGCAAACAAGAAATTTATAAAAACGAGACATTAAAAAAGACCATTTAGTAACATTCAGTAGTCCCTCTTGCAACAACGAAATATCAGTTATAACTCGTGTCGAAAGATTTTTTTGTATAACCCATACTGGGCCGACCGACATCTGTACGCCCATTGAAGGATTGTAATACTACGCATAATTAAGATAAGATAAGATAAGATAAATTTTATTTCAATATAAATTAACCTAGAAACAGAAAAGACTTAAATCGAAGACTTAAGACTTGAATTGATCGAATAGGAACACAATCTATTCAGAAAAAGGTGTTCAAGCTTAAAATTACGTTGCTTACTCCATCATACTCATGTAATTCTGTAACGATCACAATCTTGTTAATAATTAGAAAGAACTAGATTCTAATCATTTAAGAGACGACCAGTTTACAACAATTAACCGTAACCAGGTATTCAAGGAGGGATTTAATCGTTATACAACGTATTATCACACCAATATTATAAATGAGAAAATACATTTTGATGTTTGGATGTTTGTTCCGCTTTCACGCCTTAACTTGATTTTCTAACTCACAGCAATGATTTCACGTTCATTCGCTAACATATGAATCGAGTTTGCGAGATTTCAATGTTTTATGAATCGATGTGGCGATAATTCGCGTGAATCGATCAAAAGTGTTTCAAGTTTATGTATCAGACTCATGATATACTTAGTATTATGCTAACCATTTTCAGGGACATTACTTACGTTTACGTTTGTAGTTTATTTTTGTTTGGTTTATTGTTTTTAAATGAAGCATGGGCGTGCGTGGTAAAAGGGGACATCCTGAAAAATACTTTTGCCACAATACCTTTAGTAAGTTTTCATTTGTATTTACTCATTTGTAAGTTATTGTGGCAATAAACAATTTATCTATCTATCTATCTATCTTAACTACTAAACGGATTTGGATGAAATTTGGAATGGAGATAGCCCTAACCCTGGATTAACACATAGGATACTTTTTACGGGAAAAAATCTTATTCCCACAGGAAAATTATACATAATGCGAGCGGACAGCTAGGTGTTAAAACTACATAACCTGTTGTGGTGCTTCCAGGTCATTTCCAGAATCTTATTAAATAATTTTGACTTTCACTGGTCAGCTGACCTGTCAATCTGTATGAAAATGCAGAGAAAATATATATTTTTTAATTTATTTAATCTTCCTAACTCGAGGCCTACAATCTGTACATTGTTTTTGAATTATATTCACCTTGTAGGTTGGCTGGAAGAGATCTCTTATAGGGATAAGCTCGCCTTTTGACTAATTGATACCCGCGTTATAAATGTGTGGTGTTATTCAAATTATACAAAATAATGTAAAAAAAGATAGCGATAAACGGAATCAAAGGTATCTTTGAATACATTCGCACGCGATCGCAACAACTTATTAATGTGTGAATCTCATGCAAGTCAGATTGCAAGCTTTGAAATGCAGTAGTCTTACAGTGTGTAATAATGGCGAATTTCAGAATTACCCAAACTCGTTGTTAAGTTCTCAGCTCATAATAAAAACTTTTACACTTACGTAAGCACAGTGGCGAGTCAACTTAATCCAATTAAGGTAAGGTAGGTAGGTATCGTTCACATAATATAAGCAAGTTATAAGTAGGAGTCCAAAATAAACCGGACTTGAATTGAATATATTTTACTGTTAAGTGTGTGTGTTTTACGTCTTTTTTTTTGCAATTTGTTCCAACTTACTTCTTAGTTGTAAGTAAATTGTCCACTTCGCACACACTTCGCAGGTCGAATCAGCAACTTGGACCATCCGAATATGGTATACGCAGCTAGCAAAATGACTTAAAATTAATTACCAACTTAAAAATTATGTTTAATTAAGGTCTAAAAAATATAACTAACGATTATCTTATTTGTCATTCCTAAAAAAAAAAAAAACGTAAATCCAAATAGTTACCTGCGTTGTTTAAGAATATTATTTCCATCGAGTGCTTAATCTACCTACCTACCTTTTAATTAAATCCATTCAGCTATTTCAGTGTGACAACCGTATAAAAAGAAATATCTATACAAGTACATATTTGTTCACAAGCGGTCCGCATTATGTAAGATTTTCCCGTGGGAATAAGACCTTTTCTTATTAAAAGTATTAATCCAGGGTACAAACTATCTCTATTCTAAATTTCATCCCAATCTGTTCAGTAGTTTTTGCGTGAAAGAGTAACAAACATTTTCATACATCCAAACTTTCCGTTTACAATATTAGTAAGGATTAGTGTGTTAATAAAATAATATCAAAGTGTAGTAACAATAAAATCAACGGCTTTAATTTATAAGTCTAGACAATTCACAAACAGCCCACAGTTTGCACTATGTCTGCCACATACTTACGTATTAAGAGAAGCAGACGGACCGTGAAATGCCCTATCAGTTCAATACCGCAACGGTAATTGTTGTTACAATGCATTTGCCTTAATTTGAATGGTGGATGGTAAACAAGCGAACATCCAAATCCGTTGAGTACTTTAAACGTGAAAGCGGAATAAACATCCAAACATCTAAAAATCTAAATATATTTTCACATTTATAATATTAGTGTGAGTGTGATGATTTGGGTTTAAAAATTTTCAATATGGGTATAAAACGAACCAACCCGCACTGGGCCAGCGTGGTCGACTAAGGCCCGATCGCCCTAGTTAAGGGCAGGTTCGAGCCCCTCGGTGGGGACGTATAATATGAGCTGTTGATGATGATAAAACGAACAGTTTAAAAAAATGCATTTAATATAATTAACTCATAAACTGACAACAAATACTAACTGGCAACTAATATTCCCAAGCACGCCAAAAAAGGAAGAGACCGCGCCAAGTCTCATAATGTTGCAAATAACTGGGCACTACTGCTACTCAAGATATCGCTTAGCCGGATTGTCTTTAAATTAGTATGTTCCTACAAAAACTGGCGGAATGGCACAAACCAAGAATTAAAACTGACTGGAACTACTGTTAATTTACGAGTGTGTCGGTTACAAAACAATTTGTAGTATAATGAAGCACAAAAGAGATATTTTAAGTGTCGGTGATGTGGCAAGGGCCACTCACTCCCTTCCGTCCGATTAAAAACCCTACGATTATTTAGGAATTTTAAATTAATACGGTTATTTGACGCTTACAGTGAAATTTGTAGAAACCTGCACGTGACTGCGAAGAAATTCAAAAGTATGAAGTTGATCAACCCGTATTGGTGCAGCGTGGACCGCAGAAAAATCTAGGTCGATGAAACAGTGTTGAAATTACATCATTTTAATAACTAGTTATGAAATAGTGAAGAAATTACTCCATTTTAATAACTGGTAGTGGAACAGTGAAGAAATTGTATTTTTTCGTAGCTAGTTATGAAAAACAATTATGAAAATGGACCAAAGGAGCCTCACAGTAATCTTTATCTCAGCATAAAGACGTTGCAAGCTGGACAAGTGCTTCCCCAAATTATGCTGCCCGCATCCAACCGTTTTCCGAGATCCTAACTAGATATTCGGTCCAACTAGTGGATAGCCTGCCTCGAGAGCAGTATCTGTTATACAGTTCTACAAGAAATATGCATATGACCCGCCCATTTACTAAAGTTTTTAATTCGTCCGTCTATAGACTTCTGATTTCTTAACAGAAGTAGCTGGTACTTCCAGTAAAATACTAACAACACAACTAGAGTGTTTCTCTGCGTCGCAATAAAACTAAAACAATGACTCCAAGTCGCAAAGCGAAAAACTTTTACAATTGCAGTCTAACTGTACTTCGGGTGTTTTCTGTCTGACTGTACTTGGACAACAGTATCCTTAAACTAGTTTGTCTTCTAATTTATGGGGAAGCGAAATAGTGGCCCCGATTTGTGATGTCACACTCTAACCCTTGATATAAAGTCCATGACTGAAGAGAGAAATGTCATAATATTTTAAAACTTATTATACCTTTATACTGGCGGTCCGCCCGCGGCTACGCTAGCGTTATGTAAGATTTTCCCGTAGGAATAAGACTTTTTCCCATAAAAAGTATTTTATATGTTAATCTAGGTTACAAACTGTCTCCATCTCAAATTTCGTCCAAATCCGTTCAGTAGTTCTTGCGTGAAAGAGTAACAAACATCTATCCATTCATACAAACTTTCGCGTTTATATTCCTAATAATTAGCATTTTTATTTTTTAGAGAAATAATGTTTTAAAATGATAATAACGTAAAGAATAACAGTAACTGTAGTAAGTATAAGAATTTCTAACTTTGATATCTTTGCGTCAACCTCATTGGCCATTAATTTATGGTTTGGCCTTTTGCGTTCTTGGTCATGTGCGTCGAAATGGTGCAACATCATGACTTATTTATCGTTCAAGGAAAGTGGCCGTTCAGGGAAAGTGGCTGTTCAGGGAAGTGGCCTTAAGTGACCAGATCCCTCAAAATTTGTGCATTCGATGAGTCTATGAGATCCGAATTCGATTTTTGACGTTATGTAAGTAGTTTATTTTTATTATTTTATTATTTTACACGTTGAAGAGCCGCCAAAGGCCACTGACATGGCTTCAACGATTACTTTCGCAGATAGCGGATCCAACGAGTAAGCGTGCCTTCCGAAACTTGAAAATAAGTCCCACTAATACTAAAGTATCCGCCGTGTAGTGACGGCAGAGTAGAATACATTTGTCACCAACCCCTACTCTTCCCGTGGGTGTCGTAAGAGGCGACTTAGGGACTACACATTGAACAGGGAACGGACAGCAGCGCTCTCTGATACAGTAACCTTTTAATCTGCGATCTCCAACCCGCCTGCCAAGCGTGGAGATTATGGCAAAACCCTATAGTCCAGCAGTGGACTGTAACGGGCCGTTGATTTGATTTTTGAATACTTAAGTATTCGAACCCAACACTTCCATAACGAAATTCGAACGCGCAGCCACGGAGGCTGAAACGCTACTTACAGTTCGTCAATGTTAAAAACAAAACTATTTTAATTACGTAAACTAAAGGGTAATAACATTGACCTAAGAAAACGGGTTACCAGAACCATATCGACAGTGGAAAAGTAAAATCGCTTAACCGCCACTTTGGTCGAAAATGACTTATATATATCACCGGAATCAGCTATTTTTTCTGCGTCGATCTGTGTGGGTTTCATTCAATTCAGAGCACTTTTTTGGCGCTTAAGCGACTCAATTTTTTGATAATTTTTGAAAGAAATAACGCTGAACTGACGTTAATTTTGGTGTTTTTTGAACCAACGCCGTTTACGTCATAAGCGTCGCATAGGTTTGAAGAAAAATTTTCTATTAGCGATTTATGTGTACAGAGAATATCAATAAAGAAACCTATTAGCGTTTTATGATTTCTCTTGTTGTGATTTAATATGTAAATAAGCGATTTTGAATTATTGTTAACTCAAATCATAAGTGATATTAGTCAACTTGCTTCACTGCTGTGGCAAACAATCTGGCGTATAAACGAAAAGGTTCGCAACAAGTGTACTTTAATTTGAAGTATAAGTGATATACGCATGCATGTTTTTGTTGTTCATTGCAATAAAAGTTAAATCTGCGTATACAAAAAATAACTTTTAATATTTTCAGCGGAAATTAAAAGCTCCAATGTAGTACAGAGTGCAATATTTAGTCTTATTTTGAAACAAATTACGGAGACGAAATGTTTTTTAGTGGTTTCCATTGAAAAAAAGATATCAAATAGAGTGACAAAAGTTAAATCATGCACACACACATCCTAGGATAATGTATGTATAAGCTGACGGGGTCGTGTCACTCGCGTCAACAGTTTTTGGCCTTGCAAGAAAATCACCTAAGCCCTACGAAGTGAAAACTTTAACACATAAAGACTTCGAAGGTTGGGATGCAGTGAATGACAAATATTTCAAAGGGAATTTGGTGGGAAATATCAGTAAAGTACGAACAGCTACCTTCAAAAAGTCGCACTTGGATAAAATGTATATCAAATACAGCATGGCTGTTGATGCAGAGGCTGAAATTATAGAAATTGTAACAAATAAAGAAATAATTCCAAAAAAAATATACAAGTCGCAGTTTCCAATTTCAAAAAAGAAATATGCTGATTTGCAAAAGTTGTGTACAAATAAAACTATCCCTGAGATATATCGTAGCAAATTCACTGATTTGCCAACTGCGGCCAATGTGAAAGATGTGCTGCCAGAAAGTGATATTAAGGACGAAGAACTGGATTAGGAATGTATAACTCATAATTCATTTGTCATACTTTTAAATAAATTTTATTAATTTTTTTTTGTCACTTCTAATTAGTAATAAGTACATAATAAAACAAAACGCTGTGATGAAAGTAATTAAAAATATGAGACCTAATGAATATGGTTATTAACTATATTTTATAGGTTTTATTAACTAAACTCATTGAAAGTTGACATCTGTAACAATTTTGTTAGTGACTATTATAATTATTATTATTTTAATCTATTAGCATGAAATTTTTAATAAAAACAGCAAGAACGCAGTCTTTTTTAATCAAACATAAGCACTACACTTTGTACTTAAAGCTATCTGTATCGCCAATAGTAAGCCTTACTTTGTCTTTTAAGTAATTTTTCTGGAAGAAATAACGAACAGATAGCTCTTTAAATGTTTTTTCATGGTTTCGATTTTAACAAACATTGTTCGTTAGCGTTGTTTCATCACCGTTTCTCTTATTGATATAGCTTATTAGTCATTTTAAAATGTAACGTAGTTGGCAATATTGCCTATTAGTCATTAAAAATTTTATGTTTTGTGATTTATTGGTCGATTAGCGATTTTTGTTTGACCGAAAATTTGTAACAGTCAGAGTAATTTTCGCTTAAGCGACACTTAACTCGCAAAATAAAGACATTATAAATCTTTTTGATAGGAAACTACGTAGAAAACGTATTTTAAAAAATGTATTTTTTTTGTCATAGTATTACTCTCTATATAAAAAGAGATATGATTTTTTTTGTGAAAAAAAAAACTTTGTGCCTCGTTTTTGTGAAACTACATAAGTGGCGGTTAAGCGACTTTACTTTTCCACTGTCGATATAAAAAAATTATCGAGGTTAACCGTTGACCGCTATGTGCCGCACTATTTACTGCCCTTGTTGAGTAATGCACTTTTTTGCTTCCCGACAAGTCAAGGGCATTTCAACGGTCATTATCATAATTATTGTGATGGTGTTACTGTTATCTTAATTATTATCTTAGTATAATAGGTGTTAACATTCAAGCTATCTTGAAATATGTATTAGAAGAATTAAAACTTGCTAATGGATTTTACATATTAGTTTTATAATCGACCGATATAACCTCTTCAAAGTCGGGCTAGATGGAGGTCAAGAGTTTACTCTTAATTTATTTAAAAAAATCGAGTGTAATAAAAGTGAATAATAGAAGTGTAGACATGTGTATTGAAATTTACATCGTTTTGTTCCCGCCGTGTAGTGATAGTATCCGTCAAACTGAACAACTTTGCACGAAAAAAAAATTCCAGTGACAAAAAAATTTTTAGTCTCTCCATACAAAATGGGTCGCTCGGGAATCTCACTTTGTATGGAGAGACCAAAAATTTTTTTGTCGCAGGATTTTTTTTTTTCATAAAAAGTTGTTCAGTTTGACGGGTACTATCACTACACGGCGGGAACAAAACGATGTAAATTTCACGGTGTACATAAATATTTAGAAAAAACCTACGGAGCTCAAACTTCTCGTATCAACTTGATTTGTGTTACAAACAACTATACATTTGATGGTTTTTTTTACCTTGTCCGTCCGTTCTTTATTTATATTATGCTTTAATTTCTTCTTGAGCCCATAACGCTTTCAGTAGCCAACCAGTTAGTTTTGTTTTCCAACTTTTCTTTATTATACTTGATTTAATAAATACTAGTTGTCTGCCCGCGACTTTCCTTGCGTAATTAAAGATTCTATCTCCAAAATTAACTTTATTTAGCACAAAAATTATAAATAAGAGAAATCTGCTTGTAGGCGGCGCGCGGCGTATTAAAATGACACATGCTTTAGTCCAAGAATACAACAGGGAATATGCATAAAAAAAATCATAGTTTTTTTCATAGTTCATCTGAAAGTATACAAAAATAGAATACTGGCAGTCAAAACGGAATCGAAATTTATCGAAAAACATACTAGATACAACATTATTAAACATTTCAAATATATCTGTCCCGCTTACAAAAACAAAATTTTCTATGGCGGACGTGCCCACGTGACATCGTCACATGTCACGTTGGACCTCTCTGTCTCACCATCAAATTTGAAGCCTCATAACTTTGTTTCTGAGCAAGATATTTGAAAAAATATTTTTTATGTTTACCTGAACTTGAAATATTTCGATTAATGAATTAAAAAAAATGTGCATATGTGTCTCTATTGTGAAAACCGCATCCAATTTCATGTAGTACTTTCTTCGTGATGAACGACAAACATGCAGACAAACAAACAAACATTTGAAAAGTTGCCATTACTCGTGTAAAAACCATTTTTTTCTTAAATATCTTATAAACCATTTTTTTCTTAAATAATAATTAGTAACCTCTGGTGAACTCTACTAAGAATCCATATAAAAGTGTAAGTTCATGCTTCATACTCTCACGACTTAGGAAATCTATTGTTGCGTGATTGTAATTAGGTTTATTGATGAAATAGGAAAAATTATGTTGTTAGCAATAAGCAAGGTTCAACAATCTTACCGTTTATAGATAAGTAGTTTACTGTATGTAAAACTTAACATATTTAATTATGCGTGATAAATTATTAAAATACTAGCGGTCCGTCCGGGGCTACGCTCGCATTGAGTTAGATTTTCCCGAGGGAAAAACAATTCTTCCCGTAAAAAGTATCCTATGTGTTAATCCAGGTTAGAGGTTACAATCTACATTCCAAATTTCATCTAAATCTGTTGAGTACTTTAAGTGTGAAAGCGGAACAAACTTCGAAACATCTAAACATTTAAATATATTTTCACATGTATAAGTATGATTAACAAATAAATTATATTTGACTTAAATAATTCATGAAGTGTGAAAATTAATTTCCTCATTTGATGTATCAGCATGCACGGTTTATAATTTTAATGCATTTATCATTTAAACCTTCAGTATAATACATAAATTTACCGTGGAATAGCCAGTAAAATATAAATTATTCATAATGAAGTGTTTTAATAACATTTATAAACTTCGAAAAAATGGTTTTTGCACTTTCTTGTTTATTTTCATGTTCATTGACTACTATCGGTCCGCCCGCGGCTACGCTCGCGTTATGTATGATTTTCCCTTGGGAATAAAGTATCCAGTGTGTTAATCCAAGGTACAAACTATTTCCATTCCAAATTTTATCCGAATCCGTTCAGTAGTTATGGCGTGAAAGCGAAATCATCCAAAGATCAAAATATATTTTCACATGCTGACCTTGATCGATACTATCAAATAAAAAAAACATTCTGTGAGACTGCACATAGGATATTTTAGGCTAAAATACCAAATTATCCGGTAATTATTATGACCATGATGAACAATTAATTTAGTTCATCATCGGCCCGTTACAGTCCACTGCTGGACTATGAGCCTCCTCCACTTAAGTGTTTGGTTTTGCCATAATCTCCACGCTTGGCAGATTAAAAGGTTACTGTATCAGAGAGCGCTGCTGCCCGTTCCCTGTTCAATGTGTAGTCCCTAAGTCGCCTCTTACGACACCCACGGAAGAGTAGGGGTTGGTGACAAATGTATTCTACTCTGCCGTCACCACACGGCGCATTAATTTAGATACTTATTGAAAAAATATTATTTATGTAAGTACACAGTACACTTACCTTCCATTTTTTTACTTCTGACAATCGATTTGCCAACACACATCCAGCGGAGCCAGCTCCCACGATAATAAAATCATACTCTTCTGCCTGTCTCTTCCTTCTGCTCTTACTCTTACTTTTCTTTTCTTTTTCCTTTTCAGCGGTCACTGTAACTTTCTTAGATTCTGCTGCTTCAAAATCATAATAACCTTTGTTCACAAAATTGTACTCAAATACCGGCCTGTCTGATCCAGGTTTTGTAAAAGGACTCTCATTTTCCAAATCGAATTTGAAATCTGGTCGACCGTAAAAAGTACCTTGAGTTTGACTTTGACCTGGAAAACCTGGAGAAACAGGTCTTAAAGGAGGTCCAGATCCAAATGCAGTGGGCTGAAATGGTGTTGGTCCTAATATGCTTGCTTCTGGAGAAGTTATACCAAATCCTGCGACTCCGTTAGTGTAGTCTCCAAAGTAAGAATTGCGAGCTTCACTATCTGATGATCGTCCGAACAGTTGTGTCAGCAGCGACAGAAACATAAACCCGGTTTGAGAGCACTGTGTCAAAGGAGCATGTGCGTTTGCGCACACCGGTGCAATGTCTGGAGGCACCCAAATCGACGCCATTTTATTTAAAGCTATCAAATTTTAGTAACACTTTTTTCCGAAATCCGTGCGAGTCAATAACTTTGCAAAAATACCTAAATTAGCTATGAATTATTTTTAACACTTAAAAACTGTTCTAAAACTTTTTTTGTTAGCAAAAACATTTTACTATTCCAGTTTTTTAATTCACAACTTCTGTAGTTAATTAAATATCACCGCATTGCACTTGATCGCGTCTCATGGTAAGACTGTCGACGCCGAGGTCTTGAAAGGCAATGCAACACAACCAAGTAGGGTGGTGGTTGTGACATAGTGTCCTTAACCAACCATTCCTTCCGATTGTGGTTTTTGCATGAGTTACGAAACAAAGATATAATAAGCGTGGCAAGTTGTGTGGGCACAACAATTAATTGAATGGGCGGTTAATAGGTATTTTTATGACTCCGATAAATTCAGCTGCATTTTTGTGAAGCCTCTGCAGATGTATTGAAATCACACTAATATTATAAATGTGAAAATATATTTGGATGTTTAGATATTTGGATGTTGGTTCCGCTTTCACGCCTAAACTACTAGATGGATTTGGATACAATTTTGAATAGAGATAGTTTGTACCCTAGATTAACACATAGAATACTTTTTACCGGGAAAAGTCGTATTCCCACGAGAAAATAACATAAACATACATAAACCCGCGGCTTTTTTTTTCAATTGCAAGTTTTAAAACAACAGTTTTCAATGGGAAGCTAAGCTACGTAAGCTTTCTTGAAAAAACCAATACGGTAGGTCCTGAAAATATTGGTTTATCTTTTATCCTGTCTTTCTTTTGCATTACAAAATATTGTGTAGCCGTCCGCCCGCGGCTGCGCACGCGTTATGTAAGATTTCCCCGTGGGAATAAGTACTTTCCAGATACGGTCGACAAAAAAAGTATTTCTGAACTAAATAAGTAAAGCTACCTATCTTGTCAGCAGTTTGTATGTTTGATTAATACACCGTGAAATTTACATCGTTTTGTTCCCGCCGTGTAGTGATAGTACCCGTCAAACTGAACAACTTTTCACGAAAAAAAAATTCCAGTGACAAAAAAATTTTTAGTCTCTCCATACAAAATGGGTCGCTCGGGAGTCTCACTTTGTAAAGAGAGACCAAAAATTTTTTTGTCGCAGGAATTTTTTTTTTCGTGAAAAGTTGTTCAGTTTGACGGGTACTATCACTACACGGCGCGGCGGGAACAAAACGATGTAAATTTCATGCTGTAGTATACATTACTTATTGGTTTTAGCCAAGTGGAAAACTATTTTCTAGGAAAAACGTGTTATTCTTCCGACAACCAGCTAATGGGTCATGAATTTACAAGAGTTAACATTCTTTTAATACATTCACTACAGACTTTGATATTATTATACTGTATTAGTCAAATTTTATAAATTAATTAATTGTTAGAACTTAGATCTTGCATTTCTTTCTACATATCAGCACTCATATTTTTTTGTTTCATTTGCTCCATCTATGTAACGTTTAGTTTGAAATAGAAAACCAATACTCTTGTTAGGACTAGTGGCTCTGTGAGCTGTAGACCTTGCGAGTATATACATACCTATGTATATTAGTACGTTTTTTTTTACGCCCTCATAGCTCCGTCATTTTTTAAGATGTATGAGGCCAAATAAAAAAAAAATATGTGGGGATACATCTTCACACACGGCCATCTGATCCCAAACTAAGCAGAGCTTGTACTATGGGTACCAGACAGCTGATATACAATACATTAATAGATAAATACATACTTATATAGATAAACAACAACAAGACACAAGGCAAACACAAGTGTTCATCATACAAATGTTTGCCCTGGGCGGGATTCGAACCCGCGACCCTGTGCGTCAGAGGCAGATATACCTGGGCTACGAAGCCGAAAAATACTTGTATAATATTAGTGCAATAATAAATTTAAACAAATTTGATATGTAGTTCTTATTAAGTTTCGGCCAATCTTGGTTTACTTTTTTGACATCTAAAATAAAACATAGTAGTGAAAATTATCGAACAAATTCTCGTTTCTCAACAATTTAAAACTTCACCTGCTCAATGAACAACGAAAATTCCAATAGTTGTCTGGAATTAGTGCATTTAAAATTTTTCATTATAATTTTTCGCAACAGTCGTAGGTACTGCAACTTTAAACACGCACTTTCACAACACCACAATTTCAAATACATAAATAAACTGCACGCACATATATGTTTCATCGATTTTCTTTCTTTTTTATTACAATTAGGTCATTAGCCCACAGTTTTTACTTATTTTTATTTTCTGTTCTGCTTGCGATTGCAAGTCATCCACGGGTGACGGCTGAAAATCAGTGTTGCCCTTTGGGCTAATTACACTGAGCCATGGCCCTTTCAATCACTGCAGCACACATGTGCATGCATAGGTACTTTTTTTTTTTTGTTATTTCCTTTTTCTGTATCTTTTTTCTTAAATGTATGTACATGTGTTATGTAGATTTTTGAATAAAACTTTTTATCTATCTATCTATCTATCTAGTACGATTCGGGCCGTTGATGTTGATGTTGTACAATTCCTTAAAAAAAAAATTAAAAACCAAACCTGTATACATTTTTACTTACCCATAAAATAGCTGGAAAATATCGAATAACAGAGATAAAAGCATAAATAAAAGTGTTTTGGGCACAAATGCATTCAGCGGATATGAAAATGGAATGGGCAACAAGCCACTTTAGCGAAAACTGTGTCGAATCCATAGGGACACTTCGTTTTCTAGCTCACTTTGCGTTCTCGATTACAATTCAAATACCTGCGCGACCGAGCTGCGCTAGTTGTGCATTTGCTACGAGATGTCGTTAGAAGATTATTTTATGCGCATTTTTTATGGCATTTATCAAAATAAACTACTTAGTTCTCTCTATGTAGACAATGGGAAACCACTGTGGAGAAATCGTCAACAGCTCATATACGTCCCCACTGAGGGGCTCGAGCCTACACTGAATTAAGGCCATTAGACTTAGGCGACCACGCTGGCCCAGTGTGGGTTGAACGACTTCACACACAACCTTTTGAATTTCTTCGCAGGAGTGTGCCAGGTTTCATCACGATGTTTTCATTCACCGTAAGAGCGTTGAATAAACTTACATATGAATTCGAAAACACATTGGTAGTACGTGGTGGGGATCGAACCCGCGTCTCCCAGACGGGAGGCCGCGACCCTAGCCACTAGACTACCGACGCTGTCTCTGTGCAGAAATACGTCATCTCAACACAAGTGCTCATCATACAAAATTAAATGTTTTAGTTCACTTGGACAGGATTGAAACGCGCGACCTGTCTGTAACTTGCTACCAAATCTACGAAGCGACCGCCATTTCGGATTGCGGATTCGAATAAAAAATTCGCGTCACCACGTTAACATTGCATATTTCCGAAAACATTCTGTTGTTGCCAGCAACTTGCAGCACAAAAACTTAAATTACATGTCAGCTGCGCGCACCATGTGAAAGATGCATATTGTTCCCGCGTTGGGCACGAAACAGCCTCGCATTTGTTTTAAAATTTTAATGCGGGATACTGGACTAAAAAGTATTCTGAATGGGAAAGAATGGCGGACGTCGTTTCACGTTGCGAGTGGAAATGAGATGTCACATTCGGATGCACGTGTTGCGGATTTTTAATATTCGTGGTTACGTGGGATTTATTGGCTTACTTCAAAATTATTTCTCCTATTCGCCTGCTACGCTTGCTTGTCTTGTTGTTGCTATATTATTTAAAACAAACAAAAATATATTTGTGTGGCTTTCTCTAGGTTAGATTTAGGCTGAATAATCTACTTGTCCGAAAAGAAAAGTGAATAGCCTGATTGACCAATAACAAAAATAAATCCGTGGTTAGGAAGGCAGTTGGTCTCGGTGGCGGCTTTTGACAGGGTTCGTGAGGACGGTTGCCGAGTTGCTGACCCACACGATTAAGAAAGGGAAGAATTTTGGTACGAAATATGGCTAATATGGCTCACTAAACTGTAGACCTCGGGATATTTTTTTTGACATGTCTGAAATGTGTTCTTTTTTGACGTTTTCAACCTCCAAATCTCTGCCATTTTGAAAAATTTCGAAAAACAGAATTGAGAATAAAAACCGTAACTGCTTACAAAATTCCATGAAAATTTGTAGAAGTGACCAACTGGACATCCACCGTCTTACAAAGAAGACATACGAAAACATTTTTGTCCAAACAAAGACGGAGAATCTTCGCTCGCGCTTCGTCATATTTATGTAACTTCATGATATTATTATCTTCTTCCTGATCGTATGGAAGGTTGACAACTGAGCTCACAAACCCTGGTGTCAGAGCTTTAGAGTCGCGAGAGGATGTGTGTTCCCTTTGCCAACTTTCTCTGTTAGCCAACTTTCAAACATCTTATTACAAATTATAAGGCCAACTTCACTAAATTGTCATGCTGACCTTTCAGGTTGAAATTGAGACCTCCCGCTCAAAATACATCAACTTTAACCATTATACCATCAACTCTAGCGCAGTACAGCTTCATATCCCTTTTATCACCTTTGTTGTTCAGCAAGATTGCCAACTTAATGTGAATTACAATACTGACAACATAAAAACCATACAAAAGTGATAACATTTCTCGGTTATAGCTACTTCTCTCATATGAATGAAGATTATCTTTTACACGACATACCTAGCTTAGAATAACAATGTATTTAAATATTAGCATAGCTTTGTTCACTTTTATCACAAATAATTACGATGTAGATGTCGTGGTTAGTTAAATGTGACCACTTCATAAAATTCTCAAGCATTCCATGATGTGGGCAATTCTACGAAATGGCCACGTCAGACACACTCTATCCAAATTTCTGAGAAGAGAATCCAAACTAAACTTGAATTAATTTAATTTTAGATACTTAATCAAGCATATTATTTTGATTTATATTTTATTTAATAATAGGTCCGAAAACAAAGTTCATTACTTTTTAGAGCAAAATAGTTACTGGTTTTTACCACAGGTATAGGTTAAACAAATAAAACTATCGATAATTAATACCTTCAACCAAACAGTTTTGTTACTGGTTTTCTATTTTCTACAAAATGTATTCACTTGTAACCAAAATTTTGTCGAAAGTAACAAAACTAGTTGAGCATTTTTCTGTTTATGGTCGGCATAAGAACATCTTCAGTTACCCTTCAAAGTGTGGGTTGTAGACCACACAAACCCTGATACCGCTTTTACCACATTTTAAAGCTAAATTTCTGATAAAGTTGTTCAGTTGTCTAGCTTTGATAGCTATAAAAATATATGCCTTGTATGTTGTTGACTGTATGCGGAAACTCTAAATTTACATTTACGGCTCACTTACTTTCGAGTTTCATTCAACGTTTATGTTACTAGGGTTTCTGCTTTCTGGAATAATGTTATTGGTATTTGGGAACATTACCTTCGAACTTAAACATCAACATCGTTTGTTTAGAGTACAAGGAAATTGAGCCGTTCAGCTTTTTATAGAGGCAAAATTTCGTATTTTCAATCATTCTTGTACTAGCCAAGTGCGAGTCACGAGCCGAAAAGAAAATTGCTTTAATTAAACGTCACTGAAAGTTTTAACTGACGACAACGACGACGGTTCAGGAGATACAGCTCGTTGACAGACAAACAGACGGACAAACAGACAACGGAGGCTAGTACTCGTATTGATTGACGGCTCCGTAGTCCAGGTGGTAGTGTATCTCGACGCACAGGGTCGCGGGTTCGAATCCCGCCCAGGGAACAAACATTTGTGTGATGAGCACTTGTGTTTGCCTTGTGTCTGGTTGTTGTTTATCTATATAAGCATGTATTTATCTATTTATGTAATGTATATCAGCTGTCTGGTACCCATAGTACAAGCTCTGCTTAGTTTGGGATCAGATGGCGGTGTGAAGATGTCCCCACATATTTATTTATTTGAATTTTATCGACAGGATGCACGGAAAAGGTTCAAACTTGTTGTACAAATATGTTACTCAACCAGTGTTAACTATCGTCACATACATTACACATCATATCTCAGTTTTAAAACAAAACAATTAAGACTATACGAAAGCCATCAGTACCGCTGTCAGCGAAATTTTGTTTTTTCGCAATATTTGAGATGCCGTAACAATAACATTATTATACTAGGAAGGTAGATAGGGGTTTCCACGGCTTTATGGTCGGTACCATTTCATACCTGTTTCTACGTACTTACTAGTAATAATAATAATAGGGGTGTACATAAGGTTGCTTACAATAATTATAATTAAGTCTCTCCACATTTAGTCAAAATATTATGACATGCAAACATAATCTCATCCAGTGGTCACCTTAATTCTAAAAACTCTCTTACTGAATAAAAAAATAATTTCAACAACCATTCCATTAATTTACTATCAAATATTCTTATGTCCAGATTTTTTAATGTTTGAGGGATCTTATTATATATAGCTATACACATAAAATAACAATTTTTTCTAAACCGGGCCGTTCTGCAAATGACATTAGTTGTTAATTTGTTGGGTTCTCTAAGGTTTGCAGTACAGACATTTTCAATTGTAATAAATAGATGTAGATTTTCTCTGACAAACCTTGTGACCTCCAAAATATATAAACATGGCAGTGTTAAGACCCCTAACCTTGAAAACAGCGGTCGACATGAGTCCAACGGAGCAGCACCACAAATTGATCTGATGCATTTTTTTTGGGCTATGAATGCTTTGTTTATAACAGTACTGTTTCCCCAGATCAATAAGCTATACCTTAGGTTTGACTCTACATATCCATGGTATGCAGTTAGAGCAGCCGACTGACTTACTGTTTTGCGGAGCTTGTACAATGGGTAGCGATTTCTTTTATTACAGACACTTTCTTTCTTTCTAGTAGTCGTTACAATATGAATTTAGTGAAGTTAGCGAGAATTTTTCGACCTTCTTCTTACAATAATAAAAAAGCGTCTTAAAATAACAATAACTCGATTGCCTCATTTACAGACAATATCAATTATAATTTTAAGTGTTATCCTGCTGCTTGTTTTAATAATTTAATTATTAAAAAAAAAACAGACAAGAAATTAATATTAATATAATTACGCTACAAGATCTAAAAATCTTTTTAGGCCACTTATTAAGTTAATAAAATATTAAGTCTTTTCCGTTATTAAAAGAGGTAAAACCTTGTACATTAATTTGTTTGGACTTTTTCATCTTTTTACAAAATATGTTATTATCTTCCATTTACTTTATCATGATTTCAAACATTTTAGTGTACTAGCTTTCTGCCCGCGGTTTCGCCCGCGTTAAATGAGTTTTCCCGTGGAAATGAAGTGTTTTAACGCGGTATAAAGTATTTAATTAGAGACAGATAAGATCTTTCATTATAGTATCATATCTGTTTCTTTTTTTCCTTTGTTATTCTTTGTGCTCATCTCTTTCCCTTATTTTCCAAATTTCCTTTTATTTTATTAGTGAAAAACTTATTTTTATAGTAGTAGGAGTAATCCTTATTAAATCTGTCGGTATTTTGGCACAGAACAATTAATAGGTATTATACCTAGCGCAATTTTGGTCTAAAATTGTTAGAAATGATATACGAAATCAACAGGAAATTTCAAAATTACATTCACCTTTTATCCAAGATCAAGTTTCAAGTTGAAAACAAGATAAAATTTATGTACCTAACACTTGAGCAAAGCTGTCGTCCTTTGGGTTCAAAAACCGATGAGTGGTCAGATTAAGCACTTTTGAGGTCAACAAAGGAATGTCTGGGGGCCTCAAAGTTTCTTGTCCTTGATATACCGAGAATAGTTTTGCAAAGTCATTATTTTGAAGGGGCCGAAAGCACCCGCTATTGAGTGTTTGAAGTTGTATAATGACACTTGTAAATTCTTGAATATATTTTGATCGAGCGATATATTGTCAATTATTGTTTCCCCCTTTTCTTTATTTAAAAATGTATTTATTTATTTATTCTACCTAAATGGTAATATATTTAAGTCATTATTTAATATTATTGATGATTATTTAGTATACAACTACATTTTGTAGTTTATACGGTATACTTGCACTTTTCCGCTAGTCTCCTGTATCCAAAGGTTGCCTGGTTGAAATTGCTATGAAGCAATAAGGTCGCCTAACTGTACATGACTTCCTGTTCTTACTTCCACTCTGTCATTAATTATTTCTGTGTGTGCAATAAAGTGTATTCATTCATTCATTCATTCATTCATAATATAGCGGACGTGGATTTGACCGCCAAGGCTCGCTAAAACCAAAACACACGACTTAACGTGCCTTCTAAAACACGAAATCATCTATCTTTTTGGACATTCACATAATCAGCCTGCACTTTAATATCCTAACCAAACTGGGAAAAATCCCTCAAAGAGATTCTTATTTAACAGTTGGATTCAAACCCGGACTCTTTGTAATAAGTGTCGTAAGCTAGACTGCTCGGCTAAGGGACGGAAGCTTTCACTTTTATGAAGACGTGATTTTGAATACTTGAGAACTGTTGTGATATCTTCGCTCCTCCGTATTCCGTTACGTTCGGATGGTCAACTGCTGTGCATAAATATGAATCAGTGCTGTACGTCCCTTGCCAAGGAGTAGGTTAATAGGAGACTGGCATAGTAGTATTTTGTACTTGCATAGGTAAATCCTGAAGTAATCTTGAAGAAAAAGGGGAAGGCCTTTGCCCAGCAGTGGGATGGCTAAAAAGGAACATTAAAAAAAAGTAAATGTAACTTCATTCAAAATTTTAAATTATGTCGAAACATTAGAAATAACACACTAATACACTAATATTATAAATTAGGTATTTTCATTTATTAAGTTACTAGGTAGAATACAAATTCAAATGTCACAATGTAAGTACCACTAAATATAATGTCAATATTATAAATGTGAAAATATATTTGGATGTTAGGATGTTTAGATGTTTGAATGTTTAGATGTTTGGATGTTTGTTCCGCAGTACTCAACGGATTTGGATGTTATTTGGAATGGAGATAGTTTGCAACATGGATTAACACATAGGATACTTATTACGGAAAAATTTTACACAGCGCGAGCGTACCTCGGGCGGACCGCTAGTTTTTTAAAACTATTCAAATCAGATTCTGTGTTAAAATAACATTTCCAATTTTATTTATCAAGAAATGCAACAAAATTTAAATGGGAATAATAAATGGCACAAGTACAATTTATTATTGTAATAATAAAAAATATTAAAATAACCTAACGATACTACTCTACCTACTCTTTACGCAAAATATCACAAAAAAAAACACAAACAATCCTAAGACTGATAAATTATGTATGCCCTGTATCAGAAACATGAAATAACTGATAGATAACCTCTAAACAACCAGTTAAAAATTATAACACACCGCTTTCGAAAGCTTGATATCAACTCCAATGATGTTACCTAACTCCATGTGTCCCAGACATCTGCACTGGCAGTCCTGAATATTCATGATCGGACTCCGTTTAACACCGCGCACTGTGGCCGGATCGCTACATTGATCATTGCTCGATGGACAATGGCCTCCGTGGCCGAGTGGTCGAGATTTCAAGATTCGAGATTTCCGGGTTCAATTCTCGATGAGAACACTGTCAAGCAAAAATCTCCTTGTGAGACTTTCCACAGTTTAATTAGGACATGGCTCATGGACATGGTTCCGTGCTTCGGAAGACACGTTAAGCTGTTGGTCCCGGCTACAATCTAGTCGTTACATGAGCCAAGTCAGTCAGAGCCTTTGGCGGCTCTATAACACTGGCACCAGGGTTTGTGACAACCCACACGATGATGATGATCGCTCGATGTATTTAAGGCTGCCGATTGTTATCTGAATCATTTCAATATTCTGTCTGTGTGCAATAAAGTATATTTCATTCATTCGTTTATTCATTCATTCATTCATTCAATTATTCATTCATTCATTCGTTCATTCATTCATTCATTCAATAATGAAAGAGAGTCCCTGTTGCTGTTCCTGTTGTTATATTTAGCCAGCATTGTCCCACTGCTGGGCAAATACCTCTCCTTCTTCTTTTACCTGATGATGGTAACCCTTGCGACCGGTTTTCTTCTGTCTATCGCGGTCCTGAACAAGCCCCCTATTGATGTCATTATAAGTAGTATTTTGTTTTTACATACTGGAATAGATAATAGATAGATAATGGAAGAGATAGGCGGAGACGTGGACGGCCTCGTAGGAGATGGCGGGATGAGATTGACTCTTTTTCAAGGAGTTGGGATGAGGAAGCCCAAGATAGGGAAGGATGGTAGAAGAAGAGGGAGGCCTTTGCCCAGCAGTGGGACAATCTAGGCTAAATAAGATACGATAAGAATAGATAAATAAATATACACTAAATTAAGAAAGGTAAATTAACCCTCGACCCTCGGATTGAGGTCATTTGTCGACCTTACAACCCATACGATGAAGCAAGGAAGAAGAATAGAAAAAAAAAGATGTGTACAGATTGGGGGCCTTATTGATGAAGTAGCAATTTCTTGCAATTTTATTATTTGGTCCCAACATTTCGAAATACAAATTTGAGGGAGAACATTATCCATTCAAGTCCGTTTTCTCTATACCTATAGATATTTTGTTGCTGAACGTGTCTGACATAATAAAAAAACATGTAAGTCCCACTCAGTTAAAAAGATTATGATAACTTTTGAATTTTTAAAACCAAATTCTCTTTTTCTCTAATAGAATTTCGATAAGAATAATAGTTTCACATTAGACTCTAGACTAGACGTATCTTTTTACAACCACATTACTTCTAGAGAATATACCTATTGAATACAAATGTGCAAAAATAATCTCTCCCTGTTGGGCTATAACCGTAAAGATAGTCGCAAAGCAAGTAAATCTCTTGCATATTACATTACTATTATCTTCAAATATAAAACTTCATATTTTTTTTATTTCTTTGCTGACAGGATTTTGTACGTTACACCACACGTAACATTAATTCAAAGGCTTGTGTTGTAACATCACTGTTTCTTTTTCATTGTATAAATTATTTTATTATTCGTATTTCATAAAATGATAACACAAATGTACTGTTGTTAGTTATATAAGTTTACACGTAATGTTTACGAAATGCATTACTTAACCTTATTTCATTTGGCACAAAAATTGGTAGTGCTTTTATGTAATAAACCATTTATGTCAAGTTAAACAATTGAGATGACCAACAAGAATAAACTAACGAGTTAATACTGATGGGTGAAATCACTTTACCTGGTATGGATAAATGCGGAGGGATAAATGTCATGTGCGTTGCGGATGAATGTGTTGGGAGAGGATGACCAAAGAATAAATGGATAGATTCTGTGAAGGATGATAATGTCCAGGAAGGTGAGTGTTGAAATTACAGCTGATTGATAGGGATGTATAGAAGAAGAAAATACACTAAATTAGGATGAGAGCAAGATAATGATGATGATAATTTTAATATGCCAATATTACCCAAAGATATATCAAAACCAAGATATAAATAAAACTCATAACAAAATAAAATAAACAAAATGAAAAATATCGTAAAACCTTAACAATAAAACGATACAATTATCTAGGATTTAACAATTTCCAATGTGCCGATGATATGTTTAAACGTACAGTCGTTACCAGTAAGCAGCTTATCATGTTCAGTCAGGAAGCATTTTCCGGTCGACTTGGCTCGGCCGATCGGTCCGATCCGAACGTCCGGCCCAACAACTGATGCCGTCTGATTTGTCGGTCGAACATCTGACGCCCACTCGACATGTCGGGCGAATATTCAAATCAGACGTGTAATATTTCGATGGTTTAACATAGTTTATTATAGTTCTGTGTGCCGTTGCTGCTGGCTCTCATTTCTTAACATAGTACGAGCGATCAAAAGCGTCGTGACTAAGACATCATTTTTGTGCCACCTTGTTCTCACATTGGTATTACTAATTTTCTTTTTAACGTAGTTATTAATGAATACGAAACTTGATAAACAGACAAACCTCAAAACGGCCATCATAGCGTACCGCTACTTTTAGATACTAGACTATTATCAAATGGATACCAAAAGATATAAACGATAATGGCGTCAATTTCAAGAGCTATATTGTTGCCGTTCTATACTTTTTTAATCTTGGAAATGAGTAGATTGGTCCCGATTCCGGATAATACGATTTAAATTCATTTGTCCTCCTTTTGGAAATTAATTAATTAAGATCGTCGCTGCCATTTTTATCATAAAGATCTTACTGATAATATTAGGTACGTTCAAAAGGGTTTCTTTTTTTCTTCATCATCTTCTTAAGAGTCGTAAGTCGATACTGACTTCACCAACTTTGGTGTCCATTATGGACAAACGTTTTAGTGTACCCAAAGACCACTGTCAAGGCTCGTTTAACTACTACTTTCGTAGATACCAAATATTTGTGTGCTCTCCATACAAAATGGGTCGGTCGGGAGTCTCACTTTGTTTGGAGAGACCAAATATTTTGTTTTGTCGCAGGATTCTTTTTTTCGCGAAAACTTGTTCAGTTTGACGAGTACTATCACTACACGGCGGGAACAAAACGATGTAAATTTCACGGTGTATACTACAATACAACAATGTCACGATCGCTCATCCATGGATGGTCGCTGCCAGAATTAGGTCCATTTTCCGCTGCAGCTTGCTTTCATAAGCAATGGACTCATTCCCGCTGATTAATTGTCATTTTTCCATTCATACATGCATCCTAGTAGCTGGAACAATAGTAGTTTTGTTCCAGTGCAAACTTGTTATTTTGCAACAATACTGCGCATTCGACTAATGGGAGCTAGCCTAGAGTGTGGTTTAATTTACAATCGAAGGCGGTGGCAGTTTTCACAAGATTTTATTTAATTTCACCCGTCCTTATTTTTGTTATCAAATCTTGCAAGTTTTTGACCTACCCACTTATGAGATGTAAATAATCTCAAAAATTTTAATAACAAGAAAATTCCTATTTCGGCCGCAATAGAGACCGAATCAATTCTGCCGAAGTTTTGCATGCTTGTTCAATTCGTATAGTAATTAGCACGGACACAAAACTTTGCATTCATGGTAGGTATAATCTGATTTAAAAAATACACCTTGGCCGTTTTAAGCTCGTGCTTAAAGATAAATTTATTAAAAAAAACGAATTAAAAGATTGTTTTAAAATTATTTAAATTTCTTGCCTTTTTGAAGATCATCAAGTGCTAAGAACTCAACTGTCACATTGATGTTATTAGTCATAAAAAAACTGATTCGTCTCGTAACTTTACAGAATAATTGTAGCTAATTGTGCCCGATGGGATAACTTATCTTTTGTACCAACTTTCATCCTCTAATTATGCCCTCCATATCCATAGTGTCCTTTTTTAGAACTAGAACTCCAGTGCATTTTTTTTTAAACTCATAATTTTAACTGTAAATTATCTTGATCATAATTATCAAGAAATATTTCTCCAAAACTGTGACCTTAGCAGCTTGAACATAAAAGTGTTCCAAAATGCTATTTGACGTGCATCTTATTTGTCGCTTATTGCCAGTAACTTGCACCAGCATTTACGTCCGGGAGCACCTGGACTCAGCTTTGAGGTGTAATTGAACACCGGCCAGTTATTCCACTACTCCGTTTGGTGGATCTGCTCACTACGTTTTCAATGCTAAATACAACTGGGTCTGTTCTGTGAAACCTGTATTTAAGTTTACAGTTAAGCTCATTGTACCTGGTAATACAACTTTGGAACAATATATATTTTTTAAATAAACATTTTTTTTTTTAAACAAATAAACCAGCGTCGGCGGTCTAGTGGCTAGGGCCGCTGCCTCCCGTCCGGGAGACGCGGGTACGGGTGTTTTTGAATTTCGAATTCATTATGTACGTTTATTCGACGCTCTTACGGTGAAGGAAAACATCGTGATGAAACCTGCACACTCCTGCGAAGAAATTCAAAGGTGGCGTGTGAAGTCGACCAACCCGCACTGGGCCAGCGTGGTCGTCGTAATCGTCCTAATTCAGGGTAGGCTCGAGCCCCTCGGTAGGGACGTATATGAGCATGTTGATGAACATTTTTTATCAAGTCAAAGGTCAAATTCAAAACCGTATGAAGAACATACTTTGATAATCTTTATTATAAGTTTTATATTATGTATAATAAGTCCGATCCAATACGAATCCGGTAAAATCGGTCCAGAGTATTCTTAGAACTATTTGTATGGAAGTTCGGGTTCGGATGACGGATGGAAATCGGATCGAGTGAGTGATCTATAGTTCAACGACCACGCCGGACCTTATTTTCACGGATTACGGACATAGTGACCGCTCCAAGTCTAGCTGTGCGCCCGCGTTGTTTCTGAATTTACCTGTTTCTAAAAGTAACAGTGCCATCTATGACTCGGAGGGAGACCATTTTTATAGTTACGAGCGCGTTACATAGTCATCTATCGCTGCTGCTGAATCTATACTTAAGCAGAACTTTGAGGAATGTAAAACAGATTTTAAATTTAGGCACGTAAATAATGAGGACATTGTAAAAGCGTTTAAATCCCTGGAAATGAAAAAGACGGCTGACGTCCATGGTCTATCTGTAAAATTATAAGTTCCATTATAGATTGTATCGCACCTCACCTTTGTTGCATATTTAATCAATGTATAGATAATGGTGTGTTCCCTGACTTGATGAAACTAAGTAAAGTGATACCTCTATTCAAAGCCGGTAGTACATCAGACCCCACAAATTTTAGACCTATATCTATACTACCAACTCTTAGCAAAATATTTGAAAAACTCATATTAATCAATTGCAGAGTAATTTTTATGTTAATAATTTAATTCATGTTGCTCAGTTCGGTTTCACAAGGGGTCTTTCAACAGCCGATGCTGGTGTTGAACTAATTGACAATATTTTTGGTGCCTGGGAAGATGCAATGGATGCAATAGGTGTCTTCTGCGATCTATCCAAGGCTTTTGATTGCGTCCATCATGACACTCTTGTCAGGAAGCTACGCCATTATGGTGTAAAAGATCAGGCTCTAGGCCTTCTGGAGTCATATCTAACAGATAGGGTTCAGATGGTCGATGTTAATGGAAAAAGATCACCCGGATCTTCAATAAGTATGGGCGTCCCGCATGGTTCAATTCTTAGTCCTTTCTTGTTTTTAGTATATATTAATGATTTACCTTATCTTGTTAAAGCAAAACATGGGTTAGTATTGTTTGCCGATGATACTTCTTTGATATTTAAAGTTAAAAGACAACAATCAAACTATGACGACGTAAACAATGCTATCTCTAGTATAGTAAATTGGTTTACTGTTAATAATTTATTACTGAATGAAAAGAAAACTAAATGTATTAAATTCGTATTACCCAATGTGAAACCGGTAACTACAGATATATTTATAAAAGGACAGAAATTGGACCTTGTAGATTCGACTGTCTTTTTGGGCATTCCTTTAGATGCCAAACTACAATGGGATTCTCATATAAATAAATTGTCGAACCGACTGAGTTCAGCAGCGTTCGCAGTTAAAAAAATTAGAGCCCTTACCGACGTAGACACCGCTAGACTAGTCTACTTCAGTTGCTTTCATAGTCTAATGACCTATGGTATTTTATTGTGGGGTCACGCTGCGAATGCTAATAGTATATTTATTTTGCAGAAACGGGCTGTTCGTGCAATTTATAGATTAGGGCCTAGAGTGTCACTGAGGGAAAAGTTTAAAGAAATCAATATTCTGACATTTGTGTCTCAATATATCTATGACAATCTTGTGTATATAAAACGAAATATAAGTAATTTTCAGAAGCACAGTGATATACACAATTTTAATACTAGAAATAAAGACAAGTTGGTTGCTTATGTCAGCCGACTACATAAAATTAGTAATTCTTTTAAAGGCAATTGTATACGCTATTACAATAAGGTCCCTACTGATATTAAAAACTTGCCTTTAGACAAGTTTAAAATAATTATAAAACAGAAATTGTATAAAAAAAGTTACTATAGGATATCTGATTACTTAGAAGACAGGTGTCCATGGGAATAGATTGTTTGAGTAGCAGGCTTTTTCGATATGTAATAAGCATTAATTTTGTAATTGACAATACTTTATTTAAAAAGGAAACGCAAAAGATGCGACGACTATGGAGTTTCTTCGGTGAGCTCTTCTCCACAGATTCTTCTCTCTCTTCGCCATTGTGTTAGTGAACTCACCCAAAAAAATGTAATGACGGAGCTAAGTGATGTAATAACATCCTGTGGAAATAAATTATTTTGACTTTGACTTTGCAGTTAGTTTTAGTAGGTAACCTTACTAAAATGAGACGCGTGGAATTTCAGTCATTTCCCGTGTTAGAAATAGCTTTTATCATCCCTGGGGTACCCCAAGGAAAACAAACTAACTTTTTATCAAATATCATCAAAATCTGTTATGTAGTTTAGCTGTAAAAGTGTAACAGACATACAGACAGGTTTGAGAATGTTATTTATTTGCAGCTAAATTAAGTACTTTCAAATTTCAAACTTCAAAATTAAAACACCTAATTAAATCCTCGTTGTCCACATTCAGCTGCCTATGTTGTTGAGTTTGAATCCCAAATGTATCTAACAGAGAGGTTGCTTTGTAGTGTTTCAGTTTACATTTGGTTGAAATACGATTTTCATACTGAAATAAAGGCTTCATTTCTATCTATTCATGAAATCACCGTTTGGATCTAGGAAAATATTTTTCCAAATATTTAAAACAATAGCGTCCTTGATTATTTGGAAAAATAATATCAGCGCCTAATTTTGAATTAAACGCATGTTAAAATTGATTTATTCATCAAGATCAACATCAACGGCCCGTTACAGTCCACTGCTGGACTATGAGCCTCCTCCACTTAAGTGGAGGGTTTTGCCATAATCTCCACGCTTGGCAGGCGTTCAATGTGGAGTCCCTAAGTCGCCTCTTACGACACCCACGGGAAGAGTAGGGGTTGGTGACAAATGTATTCTACTCTGCCGTCACCACACGGTTTCATCCCGTTAAAATTTATTTATTGCAAAGTAAAAAAGGACTTGCCATTTTAAATAGGACGACGTGACGTCATATCTTCAGTCGAATGGTATCAAGAGAACTGTACGCCGACTTAAAGCAGAATTCGTAGGTGCAAATCATTTTCATTGTAGTTATATTAACTGCACTGCCATAACCAATAACTTAGTTGACCCAATAACTTTGTTTAAAATTCAATCAAAACGTCTTTCATTTCAAACTCAATATTCTAATCGTCGTGTTACAAATGTGAAAATCTCGAGAAAATGTATGAACGGTCCTAATAAAATACTTTGTTGTTTTATCAGCGACTGCCACGTACAATAAATGTAACGCGTAAAATTGAAAACATACGTTTGAATATTATTTCATATTATTAAAATTTTAAAACAAAAATCCGGCTTACATTGTGTTTTACATCCACATCATACAATATGATGACCACGGACCAACCAGTGGACGATGCACGGACGGAAAATTAAAGATGGCGACCGGGGATTTGTTTTTATAAGCTTTTATCTGTGTAAGTTTAGGACAAATCTAGCTACTGAATTTTAAACTATTTCTTTCAGTTTTTGCAAGCTTTTTCAGTTTTGATGACAATATTATCATCATCATCATCATCATCAACGGCCCGTTACAGTCCACTGATGACAATATGAGTACACTAAAAAGATTAAAAATATTTGATTATACAGTCAGGTTGGGCTTTCCACAAGTGCTCGTACGTGCTCGTCCATACGTGCTCGTCTATACAAAAAGAGAAAACGTTTTACCACTTCTAAATATTTTCCAGTCTCCATGAGTTTTTAGTATGTTATTGACACAATGAATGAATAGGTTTATAGCCTTTCCTTTTTTCAATACTTGCTATAGATTCAAACTTATAGGCACTTCAAGTAACGTAATTTTTGTGATTAAAACTGTGTCGAATTAGGCAAGAAAATTTTCTAGTCCGATTTTTAAATAAAGAAGAAGAAAGGAAAGAAACTGGACTCGTAAAGTCTCGTATCGAATACCTTAAACTGAATCTAAGATGTAATATAACATGTTTATGTAAGCGCGCGGAATGGTTGGGGATTTCAGCGACGCAGGCGCTATTGTCTCGTAGATGGTGAATTTAAACTATCCAAGCTGTTAACTCGCATTCGAGATTGTAGTTTCCAATGCAGCAATGTTGTGAAATGTCTATTTACCTTGTTGGCTTACGGTGGATGGATTTTAAAGGACATAAGGTTTGATACGAAAGTTTGTTTGGGAATGGGTTTATTTTTGAATGTACTACAAAATATTACACTGAACAGATCGAGGGTTTAAACAAACGTTTTTGCTATGAATAGTTATGTATTGTATGTATTGAGTATGAAGTATTTTGTCTACATGTGTATGTTTATCAGTTGTCTCTAACTCCTTGTTTGGGATGAGAAGCCCGTTATGAGATTCTCACAATGTTTTTATTAGGTAAGTACATATAAAAAAGAAGTTGAAAGTCATCTAATATTTTGAGTATCTTTACGCTGCATATATTTCTTTTGTATAATATACGTAACGTAATAACCAAAATAACTTTAAAGAACTGTGCCAGTGACCTTCAAGGTTATTAACTTAAGTCTCTGCAACTATTTCTTTACACTTGAAAATAATTTCGTTTTCAAGGCTGGTACTGGTAGAATTTATGAAGATAGTAATCGATCTAAAGTTCGCCATTATTCCAAAGAGATAAAGGCTAAATTTGTTTGCAAGTTTGTTGCACTACTGTCGTTTGTTGCATTATTGCACTTACTTTATAATTGGTGGCCACTCTCTTACAGTTATCATTGCAAAATCGTTATGCGAATAATTCATTTTTGTAATCACAATTTGGATTTAAAATTGTGTTGACTCATAAACAATAAAGAGTCCACCTACAATTGGAAAGAATAAAATAATATTTTATCTGAATTTTAGCTGCATCTACTAACTTGATAACGCATTACAGTGTAGAATAAAACCCTAGAGTAGGTAAAATAAGGGCGTACCTAGCTATCAATTCAAGAATTTTTAAAGTCCGATATGGCTATATTTACGTATGCTCTAAAATTACGCTTTCGTAAGGTAGGAATTCGATGTTCGATGTTTGATCCCCACATATTTTTTTATTTCTTTATTTTTTTATTCTATCCCTTTTTTTAATGGTGAAAAGGATAGACGAACTTAAATTAATGATTGGCGCTTAATTTCCCAACATACTACGTTAGAATTATCCCAACTTACATTGAATTAACTAACTCTTATATTCCATTAGATTTTACTGTAATAGTTTGCAAGCGATCATTGAATTACAAGTCACGTTTAATATCCGAACACTAATAGACCTTTACATTCTATTTTTTGCTCTAGAAACATTCGCAAATATAACAATGGCGTTAAGATTTATTTGCGTGGTATTTGTGGCTATATCTGGACCAGCATAAATATAACAACGCGCTTCTACTATTGTTTATTATTATAGAAATTCTACACTAACATAACTAGTAGAGATAACCACCCGCCCCTCTACATGGCGTCTCTACTTGGGCGTTGAATGAACGAATTACATAATCTTGAATGAATGATAACTTAAAGTAAGGGCACAGCTATCAATTTAAAAGAACATTTAAGTCTAATGTCTTTACGACATCCGGACATAGGTCTGGTCATTATTATTGACAATGCTAATCCGTCCTTACTTTTCACCTTTTAAAGAAATATTTAAAAGGGACACACATCAAAAAAAAAGGTGAAGGTGGTGTGAAGAGGCACACATCTTGGTCCCTTTTCAATTTTTCTTTAAAAGGCGAAAAGTAAAGACGGATTAGCATTGTCAATAATAATGACCAGACTCAGAAAATTGATAGCAAACAGGTCATATTGATAATCGCATAAATCCAATTCCTAGAATACGAAACGGACATCGAACGGCAAAGTCGTGAGTAACGGGTTTCAAGGATATTAATGATCCTTGACTCAATTTTACTATGCACGTCAAACATTCAAATGAAGGTATGGTAGACTTGTGGTCTGCTTGATTAGCTCGTAAGTGCGAGCGTAGGTTTTTCCAAACTTATCAATTGACAAGCCGCGACAAAAGTCGCTAGTGCGCGCGAGCTCTTAATCTGAATTGTGATTAAAGTATATTTGTATTGTATTGTATTATTTTTTGTTATGTATTTGGCTATAGTATGGGTGTATGCCTGAAGTCAAGATTTATTATTTTTATTATCATTATAATAAAACACATCATCTACACTTTATGAAAGGCCAAGCAAATTGCTGGTCAGCATTTAACTGAAGGATATTCGTTCAATTAATCTCTTACACCTTTTATCTCGCAATATAATCTATTCTACTGGCTTTAAGTCTGTAGATAATCTTTAATCCATCCATACATATTCACTTCCTGAAACATACATTGCTCTTGAACATGTTTCTCGGTATGTGCCTTTACTAATGATCTAGGATTTTACCTGGAATCAGTTATACATTTCTATGAATAAACCTTGCATTTAGCTGGAAAGTTAAAATGTTTAACCTATGTAACAATCATGTAAACATGGGTAGCACGTGGTATTATTCATACTTTAACCAGGTGCGTCTGGTTAATTATGTTTTTGTTAAAATTTTCCATATTTTACATTAGACAAGGAACAGGAGTAATAACCTGAAACATGGATTCCTACTGAAAATAAATGATTGACACAACAAGAGGTCTTGCTTTGGACACATATATATCAATCAATCAATCAGCCTCCACCACTGCTGGACGTAGGCCTCCCAAAGGGCACGCCAAAGCGCACAATCCCTCGCTTTCCTCATCCAGCCACCACCAGCGACCTTCCTCAGGTCATCAGTCCACCTGGCAGGGGGAAGAATACACATAATATATAAGGTACAATATTTATAGCCTTATTTTTTTAGTTAGATTTTTAAACATGTTGAATTCGCAGACAGTATATAATATGACTAGCAGACCACGATACTTCATCCATCCATTTGTAGAATACTTATCTTTTGGTCCGCTTTAGCTAGAATGCTAACCAGTGCATTCACTGTGCTGGACACTGGATATAACTTGACCAGTTCACAAAGACACTTGGCTACGTACAATACCATACGAGCTTCAAGTTCTTAGTTAATTGGTGATATGGTGAGTGATTTATGAGCTGAATATGCAGATGTGTTCCGGGCTTAGGTTCATTCGAATTGGATAGTGTTTTAATCGGGTTATAGATATCTATTGAACTGATTTTCTATGTGAATTATTTATAATTAATGTAGGTTATTTGTTTTTAAAGCCAGCTAAGCAATGCATGATAGGCCATAGAATAACAACACTCGATTAACAAAATCGTTCATCAGACTTGCATAACAATGAACGAGCATTCTTGTCGATTTTTACTCCTCAATAAAAACTGCTGCAGCAGGTCGAGACCTCTAATCATCATCATCAACATCAACGGTCCGTTACAGTCCACTGCTGCACTATGAGCCTCCTCCACAAGTGTTTGGTTTTGCCATAATCTCCACGCTTGGCAGGCGGGTTGGAAATCGCAGATTCAAAGGTTACTGTATCAGAGAGCGCTGCTGCCCGTTCCCTGTTCAATGTGTAGTCCCTAAGTCGCCTCTTACGACACCCACGGGAAGAGTAGAGGTTGGTGACAAATTGTATTCTACTCTGCCGTCACCACACGGCTTACTCAGCCCTCTAATACTCAGCTTTATATGATCACGAGATCGTATTCTATACAAATATCATGAGGAAAAGCACCAGAAACTTGATGTTACACGACACGATGTCTCGTGGCGTGGTGGCGGTTCTAACATTGACACCATGGGGCCGTTTCACGAAGCTACAAGTTACAAATTACAAATACAATTCGATGTACATTGCGTAGACAAAAAGATAAATGATAAGGGTATACAGTTTAGGCGAATTGGCTACGCAATGAATATCAAATTGTAACTTGTTACTTGTAACTTGTTGCTTCGTAAAACGGGGCCCAGGGCTTGTGGAACTTTACAACAACATTACGATGTAATGATACTGATGAACTAAGAGCACGGAATCTTCTTACTTCAGATTCATTCATCATCATCAACAGCTTATACACGTCCCCACCGAGGGACTCGATGATTAGGCCTTAGTCGACCACGCTGGCCCAGTGCGGGTTGCTCGACTTCACCATTGAATTTCTTCGCAGAAGTGTGCAGGTTTCATCACGATGTTTTCCTTCACCGTAAGAGCGTCGAATAAACGTACATATGAGTTCGAAATTCGAAAACAAATTGGTACGGATTGAACCTGCGTCACCCGGACGGGAGGCAGCGGCTCTAGCCACTAGACCACCGACGCTCACTACTTCAGATGCAATCAGATAATTGCAATGTCCTAACCAAACTGGGAAAAGTCCCCCAGGAATGAAACTTAGAAATTTCCAAACGAAAGCCAAACGCTCTACCACTCAGCTGCTTAGCCTGGCTAACCTAGAACATATCTACAAACATTCACATTGATTTTGTACGAACTCAGCTCAATGCACAATACAAAGTGAGAATTTCGTAACCATTGCCTCCACAGATTACCCAAGACAGCGAGGTTGCACGCTGCAAGAAAACTGCATTCAACACAATGGGTATTGATAGACGGGAATTGGATTTTTGATACGTGGGAACGAAAGATACGAATGAAGTGGTTTCCTAGTGTTTGTGACTAATTATTAGACATATAGGTAGTAGTTTAAAGAATTTTAGACGTAAAACATGGGAACAACACCATGTGTTCTTTTTTTGTTTTAGACTTTTAAGGAAATACTATTTAAAATGTTACTAACACAGAAACGTTATTTTTTCTTTAAAAAATGATGCAGTTGACAAAATTATAAATTAGAACAATTAAAAATAAGCGTGTCATATTTCAAAAAGGAAAAACAAATGAAAATTTTATCATAGGATCACTTTATTATCCGTCTGACTATGACATGTAATACCCATTTTTTTGTTTTTTTTTAGTCTTTTTTTTCAGGAACGCATTGTGATATCAATTCGAAAATATCAAATATTTGTAATATCTACGGTTCCTGAATCGATAATTTGTATTGGTGTTGTTCTCAGACCCGTGGCCAACCCGATCAACGCAAAATTTACGTAGTAACTATTATCTAATCTGTGGTCAATTTGTCAGAGGACCAACTGGATACCGTTCTTTCCAAAGAACAAAATAAAGCCCTTGTTCATTATGCCATTTGATGGCACCCTTTGATGATTTAGTTTATACTTTCTGCTTCATTTGAAATTAACAAGTTATCGTTGCGCCGAGCGTTCCATATTAAAACCGTGGCACGAAATCAGCTGACGTTTTAACTACGTAATTAGCCATAACAGCGTCGTTTACAAAGTTGAACGATTCGGAGCGAGACATAATATACTTGGTGGCGTAACCTCGATATTGGAGTGCAGAAGCGAACAACGTGCAAGGGAAGGCTTGAGTCATACGCTGTAGCGGAGAACCTAAGCGATTGTGACCTAGTCGCGAGTGAAACTTCTCAATCACAAAGTAGCAAGTATGACTATGAACATATTATACGTATGGGAGACGCTGCGGGTAGTAATAGGGGATCGGACTGTTCCTAAATTTACCATATTTTATGAACTATTTTTAAAATATAGATTAGTAGCCGAAGATTCGCGGAGAAAAAAACAGAATCGGTTGAAAAACGAATTTACAGTGATTTTTTAAAGTTTCAATATGTCTGTCTGTTTCAAAAACGATTTTTTGTTTGGAGATTATATGGCGTTACTAACAAATGACGTCACAAGTGGGTGTGTGCCTCTCTGTCTAATATTGAATTTCAAACCTTTATAACTCGGTCAATTTTAAAGAAAGAGTATAAATTATTTTAGTGTTCGATAGCAGAAACTAAGAAGTTTGGATTTATAAAATAAAAAAAAAGTAGTCCAATCCCCTATTAGAGCCAGGCAGGGTGCTTTGGAGGGCACGTTAAACCGTTGATCCCGCGATGCAAAAACTTTCACTTATAAAAAATTTGCAAACTTTAAATAATCTTCTTATCTTATTTAGCCTAGACTAGACTGTCCCACTGCTGGGCAAAATGCAAAGACAAAAATATCACCACACAAAAATCCATTTACGAGCACTAAAAAACATGATATTATTGGGGAAATGTTATGTATCTTTTGAAAATAGTTTAGAGGGCATGTACGTGACGTGTTAAAAAATAGCTAGAGTTAAAAACAAATTGTATTAAAAATAATCTATTTTTTTTGTTTGATCGCACTTTTTTGTGCAAACATTAAAAAATATCAAAACAAGTACGACAGTTGTCCTAAATTTCTTGTCTGTTTTATTTTTTTGTTTTGTCTCGCTCGCATGTTTTTGAATCTTCTATCCTGCTCGCACTCTCCCGCGCTTTATTTTACTTATTATCATATTTAGTTTCTCGCTTCAGCTTGTACTTTAAACGGTGCTAAATACCGCAATCAACGTTCACTACACTACGAAGGGGAATCGATTTAATTATTGCACTTCCGATTTCATGCCCGACGACGACGCGACGACGACGTTCCGGTGGCGGCGCGGGCGGCGCAGTTAGAGACCGAACTGCGACACAGTTGACGCAATCCGGTACCTATACAGGGTGTGCGTGACAGGTATTCTAGTTAATACAGGGTGTATTCAGCAGGTCTTTATACTAATTTTTTTTATAAATGCTATCTTCTTCATCGTGCAGGTTGTAAGGCTGAGGCTTTAACTAACCTAACAAACCTTGATCACCTACCTTTCCAAAAGGGTTCTTACTGGATCTAGAGACTAGATTGCAAGGTGATTGAAAGCAGCTTAGCTGAGACAACCTTTTCATCCGACTAGTAACACTACAATCACTATGATTTTTACTAAGATTCTCCGTGTCAGCTTAATAACACAAAACTTCTCAGTTCCTAGCTGAGCTTATGGAACTGAAAAAAATTTCTTCAACTAAAAAAAAATAGGTGACCATTTTATTAAGTTTCATACACAATGATAATTTGACTAAAATGAATAAACTACCCACATTACACTGACGCGAGATCATTTGCAAACGTCAACGCATGCGTAAATGCTTGATGGCGCACTTGATGTATGCTGCACACGCAAATTTTTTGTTGTCTGTTCCTTAGGTAAAATTGTTTAATGTCATGAACTAACACTTTCTTGAAACGTTTCAAGCAATTTTTCATAAATATATTCGTTTAGCGTAATTAGGGCTACCCGACCCAATTTTTGCATTTTTTTATCATTAAATTTTTTAAGTCATTTAATGTGTAAAGTGAGATAAAAATACAATCGCAATGAAAAGTGTCACAATTGCTTTCGAGTTGTTTTGCACAGTGGCGTGAGCAATCACAAAAGAAAATAGTGATGTGCCAGAACTTGCTGAGGTTTCGGAAATCAATCTTGTTTTTAAAAATAAGGTTTTGTTGAAAATCTGTATGTGTGAACTATTGTATAATTTTGTTTTAATTTTTTAAAGCATTTTCTGAACTATTCTAATACAACTATTTCGTACAAAATTGTCACAATTTGGTAAAACTATCTTGTGGTGCTTTTAACTTTAATAATTTAAAAAACGAGGGGTAGATGCCTCCTCATCGAAGACTGGTAGCTAAATATATAATAAATGTTATTCTAACAAATTAAGTGTTTGATCGATAATAAAAAGAAATAGACGCAGAACAGTTAGGAGACAAAATAATAGCTAGCTAGAAGAAGCAAGACACAGCATAATCAATATGAAATTGTCATGATTTTTTTATTACAAAACCAAAATATTTTTTTGTGGTCTTTAATAAACAGCAAGCAATAAATGAATGAATGAATGAATGAATGCAAGCAAGCTATATTGTAATTTAATCGTTTCAAATAAAAAACGGAATCCAATCGAATTAAAAAGTATGGTTCAAATTAACCGAAGGAAAAACCGCAGCGCTAGCGTATTCGCGGGGCGTACTAGAATATCCCAAAATAATCACTACAAAATATTTTCGGATAACAAAACAATCAATTTTACAGAACGCATTCCTGTTGCACGTCACTACAAAGAACAGTGGCACCCGTGTAGCTCAGTCGTATTTACTGCAGCAGAAAATTGAAATCGAAAATTGTTTACGCTCACACAGCGCACTCTCCGCTTCGAGCGCTTAAAGTGCTTTAAAGCATTTCAAAAGAGGGCAATGTGTTGTCAAGTTTGTCTTTTTGAATCCCGGTTTTTCTTTTTAATTTATATATTATCAACTTTTGTAACTTACTGTCCACGCGCAACTACTATGGCCACGCGTTCGTGGCCATAGTAGTCGCACAAACATCAGGGGGCCGTTTCACGAAGCTACAAGTTACAAATTACAAGTACAATTCGACGTACATTGCGTAGACGATTAGATAAAACGATAAGGACTTACAGTTTAGGCGAATTGGCTACGCAATGTACCTATATCAAATTGTAACTTGTTACTAGTAACTTGTTGCTTCGTTAAACGGGCCCCAGAACGGCATTTAGATAGTGCGCGTACTACTTGTATATTTAGCTTGTACGTTTTTATATTTCCTAGTTCATCTGCTAAGCATTTTTAAGCACTTGCAAATAAGCTGATATTCTATACCTGTGTTACTTCGGTGAATTTTTTTATATAAAATCTAGCATCCACAACACAAAGGCCTCTTGACTTGAGCACTTTACTACATAATTATCATAACCTTTTCGACTTAGACATAAGAACTCCTCAACTACATCCATACCTCTTGGAGTTTCGACTCATTGGATTTGCCTTGATCCCTTTGTTTCTACACGAAAAGCGGTTGATAAGTCCCAAAAATCCCACAAATTGGGTTTTAGAAATAAAACAATATAATGCGGTAAAAGGTAGATCGTATATTCTTAAAAGTAAAAAACACTAGTATTGCCAAAAAATCTCGACATCGCGTTTCAGAAGTTGCATCTAAACGGTACAATGCCATCTAACGAATGTTTATTAAACTATAAACTTAGAATCTGAATAGCGGTTTATGTTATATACCTGATTTTACATATTTTCTATTCATGGTGGAGTTTCGTATAACTAAAATCACAACCTTCATTTTGCTGCCAGTTTCGCGCTGACTCGGCGCCGGGTCTAAATCACTCAAAATTATGCGTCGTCATACAGCCAGTCGGATATTCACACTTGACCAACTCGAAATTGGGTAGCATCTAAACAAGCCAACCAACGTACAAATGTTTTTGGAAAGTTGGAGCTAGAATATAATAAAATAAACTTTATTACACACGCGAAAAAATAAATATACAGGGTGACTTATGTGTGTGTCATTTTACTGAAATAAGACTTCACTTTGTTTTTTAAATAATAGGGAATATGCACATTTTTTTTTAAATTCATTAATCGAAATATTTCAAGTTCCAGATAAACATATCTTGCTCAGAAACAAAGTTATAAGGCTTCAAAGTTGATGGTTAGACAGAGAGGTCCGACGTGATATCTGACGTCATTGATCACGCGGGCCAGCCATCCGCCAAAGAAAATTTTGTATGAAATCGTGGATAATATTTTTGTTTTTATTTTTTTAAGTGGGACAGATATTTGTATAAAAATGTTGTATCTAGTTTGTTTTTCAATCAATTTCGATTCTGTTTTGACTGTCAGACGAATGAATGAAAAAAAAACTAATATTTTTTATGCATATTCCCTATTATAATTATTGCATAATATTACAAGTATCAAAGAAAAGTCAGCCTTTTAAGATATCTACTTACCTATCTAAATTTTTAGATTAGTTTTCATATTCATGTGGGCTATTTATATTTACTAAACAAAAATAGAAAGATTAGTCAAAGTATGGTTTAAGTGAACAAGTAATAGTAGGGGCGTTAAGCTCAAAAACCTTTAGAAAATATGACTCCGGCTTGAAACTTGGCATAGTTGCTCATGGGGTCAAAAGAGGTCGATCGAGATCGGTACTCAACGGGAACAACCCCTCTAGGGAGGGGGGGGGGGAGGGTCAAAGGGACGCTCCGACCGGACAAACTCAAAAAATTGTACACGCCAGAATATAGCTATCAGGTTAAGTTTGGTATCATTTTCGTATAAATTAAGGATGAGGAATTCATTTCTGGTATTTTAATTTCATTTAGTGCAAGTGGTTTTCGAAAAAAATATGGAAATGTAAAAAATTAAACCTAAAAAACCCATTTAAACAGCTATAGCTTTAAAACTTATACAAAAATTATTTTTTTTAAAATACTTAAATATACAACGTGTAACAAAAAGGGGGTATCAACAAGAAAGGGAAAAATAGTGTCCCTTAGGTAGATTCTTTGTACAGAATTTCAGTAAAAAATAAGCACTTTCGAAAATTATTAAAATTCTTACCATATTACGATTTTTATAATTTTAGCATGTAAACAAATGTGGCACAACACTATGAGGTCACTGATCTTTAATCACATTTTACTTTATCACTTGCACCGCCATCTATTACAATATTCTCCTTGCGAGTCCTGGGCGCCTGGTACTCCAGTTCTCGCATTTCACTTTATCACTTGCACTTGCACTATTACAATATTCTCCTTGCGAGTCCTGGTCGCCTGGTGCTCGCTGGCCGTCTACACTTGGTTGTGGTTCGTAGCCTTTAATGCCAGGGCAGCGCGACGCGTGCTGGTCCGTGGGTTCTCTTCGAAGTGCTCTAGTACGGCTTCTTCAAAATTCGGATCTTGGGTTGTCGTGCGACCAGTCGCAGGTGACGAGTGAAAGGACCCGGTGGAATAGAAACGATTCACCATGCAGCTGAAGCAACGCAATGAAGGCAGATGCCTAGCTTCAGCAGCGGGTCTACTTCTATGAATCGCTGCAGATCCCGTACTGCACGTAAGTATGTATGTATGTATGTATGTAAGTTTTCGTGTCGGTGGCACCCACGCAGAGCATCATTTCGTAATATTCCTGATTTATTTCTAAAGGCCTGTTTATTTCTAAAGAAATATTTACCAGGAGACCTAGAATGTTTTTTTTCATCATCAACAGCTTATGTCCCCACCGAGAGGCTCAAGCCTACCCTGGCGTAGAACTATCAGGCCATAGTCGTCCACGTTGACCCAGTGCGGGTTGGTCGACGTCACATCACACACACCCTTAGAATTTCTTCGCAGGTGTGTGCAAGTTTCCTCACGATGTTTTCCTTTACCGTAACAGCGTCGAATAAACGTGCATATTGGATCCGAAATTCGAATTTACAGTACCACAAATTGGTTCGCACTGGGAATCGAATCGCCTACCTTAAATGGGACTGGGCCGGTTACGTTTCCCGAATGCCATCCGATCTTTGGGCAAAGATTACCACCGACTGGGCCCTCGAGAACACCAGAAGACGTCGAGGTCGCCCACGGAGGAGATGGTGTGACGAATTAGACGCCCTTGTTCAGTTTTATGAGGAATTAAAGACGTTTTAGAATAAGTAATTGGTTTTTATTGTACCACACAATACAAGCAAGTTATGCAAGCAAGCAACCTCCATAGAGAAAAAAAAAAAGAGTTGCCAGAGAGAAAATATTTTATTGCTACACTAATACCTCCCCTCAAGAAAATATTTTTAATTCGAAAAATACAGCCTCCCCTTAATTTAAAATAAAGTTAACACAAAAATTAATCAATAAGTGAACACCCTTCCCCTTAATTTTTTAAAATTAATCAATAAGTGAACACCCTTCCCCTTAATTTTTTAAACTGAGTCCCTCCCAGTGATTTAGTTAAGATGTCTCCCAATTGGTCACTGGTCTTTATATATTCTAAATGTATAATACCTTTTTCCAGTTTTTCTTTAACAAAATATTTTTTAATTTCAAGATGTTTTATTCTACTATTACCAGTGGCCATGTGGGCTAATTTGATTGTAGACTGATTATCCTCGAATAGTGTGACTTGATCCACATGAAAACCAAAATCCACAAGCAAAGCTCTAAGCCAGCAGGCTTCACTTTAAGCCATAAATAGATTTGTTCAATTTACAAAACTTAAAATCCGATTTTAATCCTTCAGGCAAATGTAAATATACCTCTTCCTGCATTTCACTGTTTAAGAAAGCATTACATACGTCCATTTGCTGAACCTCTAAATTCATTTTCGTAGCTACAGCTATAAAGATACGAAAAGTATTTAAAGTTGCTACAGGAGCATACAAATTATAATCATTTTTACACTTTTGTTCAAAACCCCTAGCTACCAACCTAGCCTTATATTTAATCTTGTTTTCTTCTGTTTTTTTCTTCTTTAATACCCATTTAGTGCTTATTATTTCTTTTCCTTCTGGTACATTCGGCACTAGAGTCCAGGTATTATTTTCTTGTAACTGCTGAAGTTCATTTTCTACAGCTGCCTTCCATTCATCAACTTCATTAGATGCCATAGCTTCGTAATAGGTGATATCCTCACTCCCAGCAATCATGCCGAGGTCAAAGTCCTTTAAGAATTCAGGTTTCTTCACCAGTCTTCCACTTCTAGTCCTTACTGGCTCCTCCTCATTTGGTCTTTCTGACTCCTCATCCACTGGACTTTCCCATTCCTCTTCCACAGTATATCTTTCTGATTCTCCATCTTCCGATGACTCTGGTTCCACCTCTGACTCTTCCTGCTCCTGTTCATAGATATTGTCCAATAGAATAATAGATTCTTCATCCTCTTTCTCTCTGTCTTCAATTTTACAATTTCCTGATTCCTCCTCTTTTTCTCTGTCTTCTTTTTTACAAGTTCCTGATTGAATAAAAACAACATCTCTTCTAATTTGTACCTCCTTTCTATTTTCAAAATAAATTCTGTACCCCTTTGATTCTTCATATCCAACAAACAGACCCTTTTCACCCTTTGCATCCCACTTTAACCTCTTCTCTTTTGGGATGTGGGCATAAAGATCCGCTCCAAACACCAATGTTAATTTGCTAATATCAAACTCTTTCCCTTCCCAGAGTTGATATGGGGTCTCACTTTTGTCTCTGCTTTTTGCTGTCCTGTTAAGCACATACACCACTGTATTAATCGCTTCTGCCCATAGTTCTTTCGAAAGCTTTTTTGCACTTAGCATTGACCGAGCAGCCTCAACTAGCGTCCTCATATCGCGCTCAGCTCTTCCATTTTGCTGAGGTGTGTATGATACTGAGGTTTCATGCAGGATACCTTTGCCTTCAAAAAGCTGTTTCATTTCTTTGTTCACAAATTCACGGCCATTATCACTACGGAACTTCTTAAGTGAACACCCTGTGGACTTTTCCGCTGCAGCAATAAAATTTTTCACGTTCTGGTAAACCTCAGACTTCTGTGCCATAAAGTATACCTTCCGATAGTTACTGAAATCGTCCTTGATAAGTAGAAAGTATCGCGACCCGCCGATGGACCTAACCTCCATTGGCCCACAGACATCTGCATGTACCAACTCTAGTGGCTTTGTCGTGATACTCTTACTGTCCTTGAAAGGTAATTTATGTATCTTCCCTTCCAAACACGCTTCACATGTCGTCTCACTATCGTTTGTAAACTTTATATTTTGATTCTTAAGCACATCCTTTACATAGCAATAATTCTGGTGACAAAGTCTTTCATGCCACATTTTAAGACTCGACACTGCCGCAATGTCCTCGTATATGAAATCCATCACATAATAATTACCTTCGCGTACCCCTACTGCACGTAAAAACACTTGCCCTCCGACATTGTCACTTTAAAACCTTTGTTTGTGATACTAGGCACCGAAAACAAGTTCACTTTTAAATCGGGCACACACAACACATCGTGCAGGGTGGTATTTATGTAATACTGTCCATCAAAAGCCTTTAAGAACACATCGCCGACGCCTGCAACCGGCACTCGTCGTCCATCACCAATAATAACAAATCTGTTTGACAGTTCTCTATAGTTCGTGAGAAGGGTGCGTTCATAAACCATATGTTCGCTGGCGCCACTATCGGCCAACCACTTATCATTTTGTTGGCCCAACTCCAAGTCCACAAAATTTGTCGACAATGCACTAGCAATGAAAGCATTGTTTTTATTACTCGGAATGTTTTTCCCACTGTTCTTAGGGCACTGATACTTCAAATGACCAACCTTATTGCACTTAAAACATTTTCGATTGTCTTTGTCACTTTTACATTGTATACTTATATGTCCAGAACGTCCACACTTAAAACATTTCACTTCCTTGCAATTTTTCTCCCTTTTCTGTCCAGCAAACAATGCCACACCACTCTCACTGTCTTCACTGCCTTTTGCTTTAACTCTTTCTTGTTCTACAAGTAGTCTGGCAACCAACTCATCATAAGATTGCCTACTCGGCTCGACTGATTCCCAAGCAGAGATAAAATGATTCAAACTTGATGGCAAGGACATCAGCACTTTTGTTATCATAAACTTTTCTGATACAACTTCACCAGCCTGTTTTAGCTGAGTTTTCAGCTCCTGAAGCTTTGCTAGAAATGTAGCCATATCCGAGCCTTCATCAAATTTGAACTGGAAGAAGCGTTGCTGTAAAATATGCAAACTGGTACTTGACTTCTGCTCGTATACACTGTGAAGTTTATTCCACATCTCTGCAGCAGTCTGGCATGAGAGAATATGAACCATAGCATTCTCACATAACCTCATCACAATCTGAGTTTGCGCTTTAGCATCTTTTTTTATCCACTCTTCAGCATCTTTTCCAGGTTTCTTTGCAGATCCATCCACTACTGTGTACACATCCATGCCTCTCAGCAACACCGAGACTTGGAATTTCCACAAATTCCAATTTTGCTGGCCGAGCAGTTTGATTGCCCCCATGACCCCCGCTCCAACAGTCGCATCCATGACCTCGTCACTTGTTGTAGACTCCGTTGAAGGTCACGCGCACGCCGAATATCCCTATTGCACTGCCTCTACCTGACAACGCAATCTTTCAGCCGCCTTGCACGTTGCCGACGAAACCCACGCCGACGCTCCCAACCTCCAACACGCACCGTTATTCTATTTTGCGTCGATACTCTTAATTTCCTCTCACTACCTGAAACAGAGTTACGGAACGGTCTGGGCCCATAACCTGTTCAGTTTTATGAGGAATTAAAGACGTTTTAGAATAAGTAATTGGTTTTTATTGTACCACACAATACAAGCAAGTTATGCAAGCAAGCAACCTCCATAGAGAAAAAAAAAAGAGTTGCCAGAGAGAAAATATTTTATTGCTACACTAATAGCCCTTAAAACTAAATGGCAAGACGTGGCCCAAAACAGAGATGAATGGAAGAAGGGGAGAGAGGCCTTTGCCTTGCAGTGGGACACAACAGGCTAAATCTAAATTAACCATCCCTAGAAAACGTTCTAGGGACTGTCTGTCGTTTGGGCTTGGCATATCACTTATGGCTTGAACTTTTGCCTGATCTACCTTCAAACCGTTGGCGCTAAAGGTGTGACCCAAATACGTTACCTTAGTGAAACAAAATTTACATTTCTCACGATTAAATTTACTACCCACCTCTCTAGCCCGTTCCATCAGTGCTCTGAGACGCTTGTCGTGCTCTTCCTTCGTTGCTCCCCAGACTATGATGTCATCAACGAAGGAATCTACACCCTCCAGATCTTCCAGCAGTTGGCGAACTTTAGCATGGAAAATTTTGGAGGCTGTGTTGATACCGTAGGGTAGGCGTAAATACTGGTACCTACCGAAGGGTGTACCAAAAGTGCAGAAGTCTGCACTCTCCTCATCCAGCTGTATCATCCAGAAACTGAATCTTGCACCCAAATGAAAAAAAAATGCTTTAGTCATGCATCGAATACGAATTTTTAGAAAAACATTCTGTATTCTGTTGCAAAAGCTGGTAGTACAATTTTGCCTAACTACACGGCGCAACGTTAAAGATTTTTTTTAGCATAATTTTGTAAGATAACCTATACAATAGGTATATTTTTCTAAATCTACATAAAATATTATATATTTACATATTTTTTAAAAATTAATTTATCAATAAGTTTTAAAGCTATAGCTGTTTAAATGTATTTTTTCAGGTTTAATGTTTTACATTTCCATATTATTTTCGAAAACCACTTGCACTAAATAAAATAAAAATACCAGAAATAAATTCCTCGTTCTTAATTTATACGAAAATGGTACCAAACTTAACCTGATAGCTATATTCTAGCGTGTACAATTTTTTGAGTTTGTCCGGTCGGAGCGTCCCCATGAGCAACTGTACCAAGTTTCAAGCCAGAGTCATATTTTCTAAAGGTTTGCCGATTTTTGGCCCCTACTATAAGACGCCATTTTATAATACATACAATCTATCTATGATCACCGTATCACTTCAAAAGTTGCAGCTCGTCTATGAACTAAATGGTAGTTAACTGACAATAGCGGCTGAAGTTGCATACTTTGTTGTTGAAGAGTGAATAACCACCAAGCGAGTTTAGGGCCCTAACAAACGAACAGCAGATTCAAGATAGAGCAAAAGCGGCAAAGCGTTATAACGTAGAATTACTTGTCACCTGCCTACCAGTATAATACTTATTAAATAGTCTGAATTAGTTAGTTTTATTATGTTTTTTTTTTGCATAGGTCTGAAAACTTATTATACGTTATAAGTAATATAGTAAAACATGATTAGTGAAATAAAAAAAAATGCACTTTATTTATTGGAATTCTGTTTTATACTCTGTTGATAAATAATAACAAACTATCATAACAAAAAGAAAAAACCTTTATGTTAGTTAAAAAATAGGTGTATTCAAAATTTTGTGTTAGTGGTCGTTTCCCCTGAGACCCGTTCGCCCGAACGGGGTAATCGACTATTTGTAAAAACCGTAATTGTCGATGCGGCGGCGTTTCGCCCGAAGGTATTTTTATTGCTGATTTTGTACAAGAAAATTAATATAGACAATTTATTTATCAATCGATGCTCATCTATTTCGACTAGCTGGCAGTCCACATAATATCCAGCTCGGGTGCAGGAGCCCTTAATCATGTTTGAAGATGATAAAGTTTTAAACTGTTAACTGATCAGAGGATTCAATGGCGGCGCAGTTTGCTAAAGTGTTGGAGAATATTGGAGATGCAGATAAAGTTACGAAACCACCGATCGGTCTAAGTCACAGAATGTATCGTATAAGACGCGGTTTATACAGAAGAGACGTGGCGAGGACGTGTGGCGGTGGCGGATAGTCTACCGCCGATCGGACTAAGTCACAGAATGTACCGTATAAGACGCGGTTTATACAGAAGAGACGTGGCGTGGACGTGTGGCGGTGGCGGATAGTCTACCGCCGATCGGACTAAGTCACAGAATGTACCGTATAAGACGCGGTTTATACAAAAGAGATGTGGCGAGGACGTGTGGCGGTGATGGATAGTCTACCGCCGATTGGACTAAGTCACAGAATGTACCGTATAAGACGCGGTTTATACAGAAGAGACGTGGCGAGGACGTGTGGCGGTGATGGATAGTCTACCGCCGATTGGACTAAGTCACAGAATGTACCGTATAAGACGCGGTTTATACAGAAGAGACGTGGCGTGGACGTGTGGCGGTGGCGGATAGTCTACCGCCGATCGGACTAAGTCACAGAATGTACCGTATAAGACGCGGTTTATACAAAAGAGATGTGGCGAGGACGTGTGGCGGTGATGGATAGTCTACCGCCGATTGGACTAAGTCACAGAATGTACCGTATAAGACGCGGTTTATACAGAAGAGACGTGGCGAGGACGTGTGGCGGTGGCGGATAGTCAACCGCCGATCGGACTAAGTCACAGAATGTACCGTATAACACGCGGTTTATACAGAAGAGACGTGGCGAGGACGTGTGGCGGTGGCGGATAGTCAACCGCCGATCGGACTAAGTCACAGAATGTACCGTATAAGACGCGGTTTATACAGAAGAGACGTGGCAAGGACGTGTGGCGGTGGCGGATAGTCAACCGCCGATCGGACTAAGTCACAGAATGTACCGTATAAGACGCGGTTTATACAGAAGAGACGTGGCGAGGACGTGTGGCGGTGGCGGATAGTCAACCGCCGATCGGACTAAGTCACAGAATGTACCGTATAACACGCGGTTTATACAGAAGAGACGTGGCGAGGACGTGTGGCGGTGGCGGATAGTCAACCGCCGATCGGTCTAAGTCACAGAATGTACCGTATAAGACGCGGTTTATACAGAAGAGACGTGGCGACGACGTGTGGCGGTGGCGGATAGTCAACCGCCGATCGGACTAAGTCACAGAATGTACCGTATAAGACGCGGTTTATACAGAAGAGACGTGGCGAGGACGTGTAGCGGTGGCGGATAGTCTACCGCCGATCGGACTAAGTCACAGAATGTACCGTATAAGACGCGGTTTATACAGAAGAGACGTGGCGAGGACGTGTAGCGGTGGCGGATAGTCTACCGCCGATCGGACTAAGTCACAGAATGTACCGTATAAGACGCGGTTTATACAGAAGAGACGTGGCGAGGACGTGTAGCGGTGGCGGATAGTCTACCGCCGATCGGACTAAGTCACAGAATGTACCGTATAAGACGCGGTTTATACAGAAGAGACGTGGCGAGGACGTGTAGCGGTGGCGGATAGTCTACCGCCGATCGGACTAAGTCACAGAATGTACCGTATAAGACGCGGTTTATACAGAAGAGACGTGGCGAAGACGTGTGGCGGTGGCGGATAGTCAAAGTAACACAATGGTGTTCGATTTGGCATACGCCCAACTAAAGTAAACTAAAATTAGTCCTGTCACTTTCTATCATTTTTAATTGAAAAGGGACCGAAGATCATCGGTTTTGTTTTTGTCTATGACTTCACAACTAGCCACAGTCGGGCCACACTGATCGACGGCGATCGACGACGGTTTGCCTATACAAAACGCGCGCAAGGAAATTCTTGCGCATCGACACGCGGCGAACGCGCCCTGACGACGAAACGCGCCGGTCGACCGTCGTCGGCATGATGCGCAAGCGGTGGATCGGCATAATGCATACTTGTATGTGCCCCTTTTCAATCGGCAAAGTGCAAAAGGCCGTCGATCAATTGTGGCCCGACCCTAAAATACTTTTCATCGACTTTCAAACATGTCAAACTACTTATATTTTTTTTATGAATAACAAAAGTTGCTAACTTGGTTAGCGAAAGTTGTTCAGTTTAATGGATTGAACTCCTTCATTTTCATTTTACGGGTATTTTTGTAACATCCTGTATAGTAATCACCTAAGAATAGGAGTATGTCATAATTATTTCCTCAATGCTCTCCGAGACACGGAAGTTAGAGAATGCTAAGACATTGTTCTCACATTACCAACTTGTGCGACGAGTTGATAAGGAAATAAGAGTTCATTTGGATTATAATATTTCAAGACATATTATCACATCACGTTCTTCACATTGTAAAGTTTTCTGGGAAAACTATTGGGAAATCGAAGACATTACTATAAGGCTACTTCTTCTTAGCGAGTCGATGGCAAGTCGAAACTTTATATTGTTGTACCCCAGAATGTGGCCACTTGGACGGCGGATTGTGTGGCGTCCATCAAATATTTCTGCGTGCAGGTGGCAGGGCACGCAGGACATGATGTCAGATGGGCCATCGTCTGTACCTCCCCGCACGCGCAGCTCAAATCAGTGTTATTGGAGAATCCCCACCTAGACATGCTATCTTTACTCCGGCCGACCTGAGTCCGAAGTCTATTTAAAGACTTCCAGATCGGCCACGACAACTGATGTCTGGGTGGAAGATTCTCAGATGGTGTGACAAAGGGACTAGAAAGGGAGACTCTGCGGCGCCAGTTGCTTGTGGCGGGTCGTTGGTCATTTTTTTTTTTTTGACAATGATCTAATGCTTGTGTCGCAAAATCGACGTATCAAGCGTAACCGGACTTTAGGGGGAGCGGAAGGCTCTTACCCCTAGTATTATAGCAACAGCCTAAGGGCGCCCACTTGGGGGCACGGACCTCGGCCTAGGACGTTGCCATGGCGAGAAGCGCGCGGGAGAGGAATGACCCTGACGGGGTCTTCCAGGATTATGCAGAACTTGATTGGGTCTACCGCGTCCCCGCCGGCGGGTGCGGTTGCTACCAGAAGGGCATTCTGTGGAGTGTACTCTATTGGCAATGGCTATCTCAACAGCAGACTGGATGGGATCGACAGGATCGGACAGAACATGCTTAGGCCGACGTTTTGTACGCGTAGCGGGGAAAGGGAAATAACCGGCGGTTTTCACGACCAGAGGATTCGGGTGGTGAGGCGCGGCATCGAAATAGCGACGTGAAGCGTCTATCATAAAACCTTTAATGGACGGTAGCTCGAGATCTACATGAAGGTCGACATTACGAACGAACCGAGTCGTTGGTCAGTGGTTCGACGCACTTTATAATTTTTTTCCGGCTTTTCAGCCGTTGAGGCACTGGTTTATAGCCATTCAGTGGGTGCCGAATGTCATCGTCCATTTTTCGCCTATCAAGGGAGCTGGCAACTGCTCTGCGGACATCCGGAGGCGCTGATTATCATGTACGCTCTTGGTTTTTTGTGTCCATTGAATACAGGTATAAAAAAACCTACGAGGTGTAACATTTAGATCAGTCAGTATGGGAAAGTCTGAAACTATAAGACATACGAAGATCGGTTCTTAGGAACCATGTCATCGATTTTAGTAACAAGAAAAACTGCATTCATAGATTTTTAAAAAACTATATTTTGTTCGGGAATCGAACCCGGTCATATTGAAGAAATAAAATAACATTATTTCTATGTCGACTTCGATTGTGTAGGTCATAAGCAGGAGATGTTAATGTGAAATATGATACCTAAAATGATCAATATGCATTATATTTCACTTTTTTATCCTTTTGTTTTTTTCTTCAATACAACCGGGTTCGACTTCCAAACTGTGTGTGAGTATTTTTTTCTATGAATGCAGTTTTTATTGTAACTGAAATCAAAGACATGTTCTTAAGAACAGATCTTCGTATGTCTTATAGTTTCAGACTTTCCCATACTGACCGATCTAAATGTTACTGCCTGTATAAATAATTGAATAAGAAAATATTTGTATATAATAAGTATTATTAAATGATGATGATGATGATGCTGATGACGATGATTAAAATAATTTGTAAGTATACAACGTGTTAGATAACAACGCAAAACCTCTCGAGCTCAGTCCATGAAACGGAATAACTATTGTTCGGCAACTTTTCAAAGTAATTTCAATTGAGCAACTCTGTATGAAAAGTTTTACTTTGTTTTATTTTGAAGAAGTTCTATAACAAAAGCTGCACAGTTTCATGAGTTGAGTCTTCGGAAGGTTTGGCGTTATTGGAAATGTAGTATTTGTAGTATCGTGTCATGTCTGTAGTATTTTTCAGTTGGGTGAGGAAGAGGGGGCTGCCGGGTAATACACACCCAAGTGCGAACTTGGCCCAATCTCATTCACACACCGATTTATCGTGTTTCGAAGTCGAACTTTGACAGACGAAGAAATATGGTATGAATGGTGGATTTCTGAAAAGAATAACGGTAAATTTGGTCTATAGATAACAGGGTTAAAAACGTTCTATTAAAATTGATGTATATAGGTAGATTTTAGTGTTCTTTCGTTGCTACAAAATAATATTAACTTACCAAAGGGCTCAAGCATAAACTTAACCAAGATAAAGTTATAATCAAACACGCAAGCCCAAGTTTTTCGAAGGCGTAATTCTCGCCAACTTTCAAAAGCGACAAATAAAATAAAAAATGCAATTAAAAATAAATTAAGATGAATCTAATCGCGCCCGTCACAATTTTTTTTACATATTTGTTTTCTCAATTTATATGAACGTTTATTCGACGCTCTTACGTTTAAAAAAACATCGTGAAGAAACCTGCGCACTCCTGCAATGGGCCAGCGGAGGGGACTAAGGCCTTGAAAGAGTAGCCTCCACCCCCTCGGTGGGGACGTATAGAGCTGTTGATGACTATTAAATAACCCCAAAAATCAACAGATTTTTTGGCAAAACCAATTTTTTTTAACTTCGGTACCAAATCCGCCAGTCTACCAAAACGCGGTCACCGAGACCAGGAACCTTGGAGCGCGTAAATTTAATTTTAATATTCCGGAACTTTCAATAGACTTACGCTTAAAGAGCCATTGGAACTCCCCCTTTTGTGAACCGAGTTAACAATAGTCAAGAATTGAGTCACTCAAATACATAGGACTTAAGGTGGGGTTATGTGGAAATACCGCCCATAGTCGATACTTTGACGATCAAATACTAGCACTTCTACTGATGCTATGAATGTAAAAAAAATGTGCTAAGAGAATATATCCTTAATTAAATTTTAAATCGAGTAGAATTTTAAAATACATTATAATAATTTAGAAATAAAAAGCACAAGATTTGAAAAAAAACAGCAAAAAATAATTTTGACGTCCTTGATCTCGTAACTTCAAGCGATAACCTAGTTTTTTTTTCCTTAATATAATTTGCCTATTATTGACTTAGATTTTTTTCATAAACTCTGCCGTTTTCTGTTAATAAGCAAAAGAGTTCAAGAAAAACGAGGTTATCGCACGATTCCTGCGCAGTGTCGGACGTAACTACCGTGAAGCATCGCACGCTAATATGAACTTTATTTCAGTAGTGCGTCGGTTGAACTTTCAACTAAAGCGCGTTGAGTTGCTAATTTTTGCCATAACCCGGCCTTAATTGGAATAAATAGGATTCAGTTTATTAGTGCCTGAGGAAGGTCGCTGGTGGTGGCTGGATGAGGAAAGCGGGTGATCGTGCGCTTTGGCGTGCCCTTGGGGAGGCCTACGTCCAGCAGTGGACTGCAATAGGCTGATTGCTTGATTTAATGACTGAGTTTATTAGTTCGCTAAATTCTTAGTTTGAGTTTGTGCTTCGATTGTTTTAGTTTTCGGCTAACCGGTGAAAGTCTAACAAAGAGATTTTTGTTCGACAATTTCCCTGGTACCTCTGGAATGAGAGGCAAACGCTCTACCGATCAGCCACGGAATCTGTATGTTGTATAAATATTGTATGCAGGGATGCCAATGCCAAGCATAAATCTTCAGATTTTTCCAACATCGTCCATGATAGTTTTATGGACGAACCCACTTCAAAATACTACGCAAATCAGCACGGTGTCCCAAATACAGGGTGTGAGTATCAGGTCTTCAAAAACTGATGTATGAATGCATTTAGTATATCTTGTTTGAATAATCAACACTTGAAAAAGGTTCAGGAGACGTATTTTTTATTCACTCGTAGTGTAACTAAATATCCAAACATATTTAATTTCACGCATAAAATTTAAAAACTGTAAAAATTTGAAGTGATTATCAATCGTAAAACTTTCGTTGAACGGAACGTAACTCAATGACAAGATGTTGGAACGACAGCTGCCTGATATGTCAATTTCTTTATGTTGGTAGGTCTGTAGTAGAAATCGAAAAACGATTGGTTGGTACCACTCGTTGCAGAATTCACGGAATGAAATTTCAAGAATATGAATTTTAGGAAATCGCAGACGTTTTTCTTGATTTCGAATATGAATACAAGTACGAATGAACAATAAATGAGTCTTCAGAAAGTCTCTCTTACGCAATGTGATCACTACTGGCACAAAATAAAATAAAAGTAGATACTGGGACAATGCGCGCCCGTAGGTTAGGTTACATCGAAATTTTATAATTGCTGCGTTTTTAATTACAGCAGATTTATTTGCAAAAATATGGTTCTGTGTATATAAATTGTTTCTAATATTGAACTCATGTAATAAAACTTTAACATCGATTACGAAAAAGAACTGAGAATCATGACGTGCAAAATGTACCTACTCTATCATTTTGTGGATAGCTGACCCTCTTGTTTTACAACAGCTTCCTTGGCCGACTGGTCAAATTCGACTCTTATTATGTCTTGCAAAAATGACAAATAGCATTGCCTGAAACACCTGATTGTCTGAAAAAAAAACATAATTCCATGCTCCGGAAGGCACGTTAATCCGTGGATTGCAGCTGCTATCTAAGTAAACAGTTATTAGACGAGCCTTGGCTCAAGTCCGTAGCTATTAGGGTTTGTGAGGTCGGTTGTTGACCTTACAACCCACACGAAGAAAGACTCACACCCTGTATACTCTTGGCGAGGCCGCAATGCGACATCGAAGAAATAAAACGTTTACGCGCACTGGGCCTCTGATTACTAAATATTTTATAACCCCGCGGGATTCGGCAGCGCGACAACCGCCATATTAACCTCGCTTTTTACTGCTGGCAACACTGATTACGGGAATAAAGATACGTTACGTCCCAAAGCGGTGGTGTAGTAGTACTGTCCGGCAAAGCAAATAGGCACGTGATCAAAATTGGAACTCAAGTTTTTCATAACCTTGTCAAACGTCACTTTTAGATGTCTCCACTTCAGGGTACCCCTTTGTGCCCCTTGGTGGCTGTTAATGATGATGTTGAAGATGTCTCAAAATATTTATTCAATTTTATAGCAGAAACTCTTCCCAGTCATTGATCAAATGCCTAGAAAGAAAGGTTTTAAGTTCAAAATGTATGTATGTAAATGTATAAATGCAAACGAGCGTTGGCGACTACTTTAACAAAAGAAGTCCTTCTAATTGAAAACGTAACATCTTGTGTTGTCAAGCCAATAATTTATTTTTTCTTCTTGTTTTCTTTCCCCGTTTTCTTTAAATGTTCCGCTCGGCTAGTTCCAATTAATAAGACAAAAATCAACAATTTTTTACAGTTTACTAAATATTCCTAAAATATACAAGTCATTCAGTTCAATAGTCAATAGCATTCATTCATATAACAATTTACATGGTGTAAAATTTCTTAACCTGGATTAGATAGTTCTCCAATTATATAACCAAAACAATACAAATTATCAGTTCAAATAAATTCCAATTCAATTATTATATCACTATGTGCCGTGTGGAGACGGCAGAGTAGAATACATTTGTCACCAACCCCTACTCTTCCCGTGGGTGTCGTAAGAGGCGACTTAGGGACTACACATTGAACAGGGAACGGGCAGCAGCGCTCTCTGATACAGTAAGCTTTTAATCTGCGATCTCCAACCCGCCTGCCAAGCGTGGAGATTATGGCAAGAGGAGGAGGCTCATGGCTATGGTGGACTCAGCAGTGGACTGTAACGGGCCGTTGATTTGATTTTTGATTTTATTATAATGCCTTTGTCAATGAAATAAACTGTTAATACTATGGCTAAACATTTTTCAAACGACGCTATTTTTCAGACTCAAAGTTGCAGAAAAGAGACTAGTACATAAAGAGACTAATACAAAATTAGGGCGCTTCTATCGCAATTGTGGCCACCTCGTAGTCAAATAGGAAAGGGAAAATTACTTAATTTATAAATTAACATGACCTACAAATGGGATAATAAAAAGCAACCCAGCCTGAATGGCAGCAAACTAAATATTTAGCGCCAAACTCTTTTTTGCCAAGCTGTACTGCAACTTCATTTGCAAAAGAGGACAAAAAACTATTCTTGTAACATATCTTCCAGCGTTTCGTTTATTTCCAAGTTGCTCTGCTACTTTTGTTTCAGAAGGGTTGCGAACCATATATGAGGTGACTTTGGTATTGGCCGAAATCCTGTCATCTCACATTAGACCCCCAGCTATACATGGGACAGTAGGACATCCGGGATATCCATCAATAAATTTCCTTCCTCATAGGCTTTAAACAAGTATTGTTTTGTTTTTCTTAAGTAAACATGGACTCTGATTTTTTGAGCTGCAACTAGCTTACTGGAATCAATAATTAAATATATTTTAAAAGTAAACATTTTAAAGTAAAATAGTGAAATAGACCTTCACTATATTTTTTCTTCTCGTTTACTTACAATAGATTTTGCCAAGTTGACTTCTCGGGAAAAACTGCGCATCAATTAATTACGTTTTGTGCTATAAAAAAGTAGGTTACCTAAATAATCCATGTAAGAAAGAAAATAACACCAAAAAATATATTACCGTTATTTTAAAAAAATGTATCATAAAATATCTATAATAAACTTAACAGACAAGTTCTTTACCATTGTATTGTTTTATGGCTTCTGCATTTAGTAATTTAGCCAGTGTCAAGTAATCAGCTTATCTCGGGCAAGTAACCATTCTATTTAAACCTCATAATTACACCTGCCAACAATTTTTTTCAGATTATAAGACTAGGACTCGCTCTCGGCTAACTTTTCCCCATCGGTTTGAGAGAAAGACGTCACAAAACGACCGTTTTCTCATTTTATTCGTATTGTAACACACTTAGTAATTTTCTTAGATATAATGAAACTGTAGAAAAATACGAACCGTTAAAATTTATTAATACACTATGTAATTAAAATCAGTCCTCCCTATATTATTCTATCAGATTTCACATTTGGAACACTGCTACCATACAAATTGAACGGGTTGATTAAATCAATGAACTTTATTATTTAAAGCCCCGGAAACATTGGAAACATTATTATTACTCGACAATCAAACAAATTGAAACATTCGAAATTCGAACATTACCGATTCCGATTATCGATTCCGGTCGGCGCACGATTAACATATCGATAAAATTTATCGCACTCGCAACGTATGACAATGAGATGAATTAACGAATTCGAAGCACCGTGACGGTTAACCGCACTGGCCGGTTGTACTGACTGGCTGACTAATTGAATTTTGAGACGCAAAAAAAGGTAAATTGAGTGCCAACAATTTTAAATGTAAATTTTTACTTGAGGTAGTAATAGTTGAAATGTCGACGTTGTCGATAGTAATGTAACGAGGCATTCGTCCTCTTTCCTGTTTTATGACTGGCAACCTTTCTTGGCAGTTTTATCTTTCATTTTAAATTCATTTTCAAATTTAGATTTCTTACGTTTCGATTTTGTCTTTTTTCTGCCAAATTCCTCACTTCATGTCCTGGTCTCCGAAAGTACATACCTAAACCTTTTCTACTATACTCTACTATTTGTCAGTTAATATAATACTTATATAAATATCTTCTTTTCCTTGGACTGTGCCCTGGTTATAGCCACATAACCCTCTACAACACTCTTCGTGTAGTGGTCAGCAGCTCCGTGGCGACTGCTGGACCACAGTAGTATGTGTTATGTAGCTGCTAGGGCACAATATACCAACGTGTTTTCGAATTTCAAAATCATAACATTTATCATAGAGGTATTCTAATACGGTCCCTAAATATATATCATTTATTCTAATCAACTTTGTGGTTTTACAGCGAAAGCGAGGAAAAAAAAAAATATTCTTCTCTCACATAGATAGGAAATATTATAGTAGTGAAGTGAGAGGGGTAACCTGCACAATTTGCGAAATTTGTGAACTTAAACAATCTACCTACACTGTGTACGTATAGCTTACCCTACCTCGCCAAATTATGGATAGGTCGTCTTAACTTTGTGTGGACCCAAACCCCTCGATAAAGATACTGAATGAGTTCATAACAAACATAGACAAAGAAGATAGGTTATAACTGCAAAACCAGGCGCAGTTTCTATTGTCAAACTTATTAAACGGTCAGCAATATAAAGTCCTTATTATTATTGTATTACTTAGTTCATTATTAAAATGTGTATATTTTTATACGCCTATTATACGTATATTATCTATACGCCTACCTATCTTTCTATTTATTTATTTCATAATAATTTACCTAACTTTCCTTTATCGTATGCAATTAATAAAGTTTCCCTACCTTTAAAAACTCGACACCGGCACAAAGTATAACTAGCGACATTAAAAAAAAAAAAATATCCCCATAGTCTATGGTCTTCTTCTTGGTTGGTTTTGGTTTTGGGTTATAAAATAATAAGCCATTAACGCGATGAGCCTGTTTCTCTTCAATGAGCAATTTATAGCCGAGCAAAAGCTTCCTGTTTTCCGCAGCTATTTTAGAAATCAAAGGCGTTATACATAGCAACACGTAGCAACAATAACAGCTCATATACACCCTAAAAGAAGGGAAACCCTGACTACCCTGAATTAGGACCACGCTAGCCTAGTGCAGGTTGGTCGACTTCACACACAACTTTTGTTTTTTTGCAGGACCGTGCAAGTTTCCTCACGATAGATTTACTATTACACTATTTATTGACTATTATTCGTGCAAAATAGCCGCTATCAACCATTTAACGTGGTTTCCAAAACACGAAATCTTACTGTTCGGAAAATCTGGTGATTAAGCCTGGAATGTTCAAACAAAGAGAACAAATAGTGTAAGAACCAATCATACCACACTAAAATTAATATAACATACTAAAATAAAAACTACATTATCTCTACCGGGGTTCTAAACCAACCGCTTTACCAGCTGGGAGGTCTCAAATTACAACATCCATCACTAAGAATCCATCCCTCAAATTTCGATACTCAGTTTCATGTTATAAGCTCCAAAACGCTGTACCAAAATGGGGAATAGTCCCCATACTCCGCTCCATCAACTAAGTCAGTATGTTGTTGTTACCAATCTATTTATTATGGAAAATGTATAGCGCTCCAGGGATATACAATATCTACCATGACTAGAGATGTGCCGTGGGGAATGTTCCCATTCCCAGTATTTTCCCTGTGGGAATATTCCCGGTAAGTTACCAAAAGTTTCCAATGTTCCCGGGAATATTCCCCTACCCCTTTCGGACCGACGGGAAAACTAGCCCAAAATTTACCGAAAAAAAAGTGTTTCCTACCATAAATTGGGCCGCTGATGAAGAATCTGTAATTACTTTTCCATTTTCCGGCCGCCATCTTGGAAAATTTAGACCCACACAATTGTATCAATACAGGCCAAAAATATCAAAGCTACAATTGTGATGCAGCACAATTGTATCAAGCCGGGCTGTACAAGGTTCAATGTGTAAAATGATACAATGTTTCTTTACGAAAAATTTTACTGTTTATTTACTTACATGCATAATCAACAAACATTAGGTACAACAAATAGTTAACAAATAGTTCTTTATCTTGTTTTAAAGTATTAGTATAATATTCAGTCAAAAGTATTAGCTTTAATCAGTCAAAAGTATTACTTCTCAGTCTCAAAGTTACTTCTAAAATGAGATCAGTGATGAAAACATACCGTGAATACCAAAAAATTTTTGGATTTCTGAAGCAGTAGTTACAGGTTTCATTTGATTACCTGTTGCAGTCATGTAATACTGATTTGTCGATAAGGAAAATTTATCCATTAATTCTGGAGTAAAGTATCGTTCAAAGTACTGCGCTGGAGTTAATACTGCTTTCTCATCCCGATCAGGTGTTTTTACTGGTAATGGTTTAGATGTAAATTTCTTCTTCTTCCACCTAAGATCACTCAGAGGAACATCATCTTCACTACTCGATCCAGAACTATCTGCAGATGAACCTTCGGATTGAGTGTCCTCTTGACTTGGACCTGGCACATCTGGCTGGTCTTCATCATCACTGCCTTCATCACCAGACCCGTGCAGCAGGTTTCCAATCTCCTCTTCGGTTAAAATGCGTGGCATTTTGGGAAACCTGTAAAATAACCCAAATAAAATGCGAGTCCTACACACGAGCCTACAGTAATAAGTAGTACCTTACAGCCCGGCTCGGAACAATTGTGCCGGAAAAGTTCGGTTAACCATACGCACACCAAAACAAGCGATTCGAATGTAAAATTTTACAAGTTTCCAAAGAAAAACAATAATATTCATGTTTAACGCATAAACTAGTACATAAAACAAACAAATTTTCGAAATATTGTACTTACAGTCATCCAAAGCGGGAGCACAATTATTCACGCAACTTAACAGGTCTGTGCCTGCTCGCCGACTGACATACGCGCGAAAATTTTAATCAAGGTCAAATTTCGTTTTACGCGCAATCGTGTGAAGTCGTCTCCGTTCAGTTTAAATAAATAATTTGCGGACAAAAAAGATTTTTACAAACGTCACAATTGTATTGAGTGGTTCTGAAAGGGCTACACATGAAACATTTAATATATTGAATTCTTTCTTTACCTAGTGTTTTAATTTAGTTTGGTTGGTTGGTTGGCTGGTTTGGTTAGTATGATTTAATTTGCAAAATTGATTATTTTTTATATAGACAATTTTATTTTATTTAAGTGAGAGATGTCACTCACAGCCATCTGATCCAAAACTAGGCAAGGCCTGTACTACGATAGACAAATATTCAATACCCAGACACAGAAATGACCCTTGATGTCTGCCTTTTTTTCTTTTCGCGCATTAGCTTGGTACTATAGAAAACTGTAATTTTATTACAGATAGGTACTATAGGTATTAGTCGTTTTGTTAGTTACATACAGCCAAGTAGATGTTTGCCTGTTCATTGCTGACTGTAAGATGTGGATCAACTGTCTCGCTTCCTCTTTAAAAAACACTTTATTTGCGAATCTCTTTATTTGAGTGGCAACAAGGTCATCAAACAATGAAAGCGTCCTTTTTTAGTTACCTGTTATTTAATTTGTAACTTGGTGCACGTATTTAAACATACAAACCTCGTTGTTAAAAATAAATCTGAATCTTTGTGGTCGGATTTTAAAAGTTGCTTTGCTTTATACCTATAACTTATGAAAAACTTGTTGATCGTTCTGTGATTTGTTAATTATTTTAGTATAATTTAAATTGTTAATACTGAAATTTTATTGATATTTAAAAACAAATCTGGATCTTTGTGGTCGGATTTTAAAAAAGTTGCTTTGTTTTATACCTATAACTTATGAAAAACATGTTGATCGTTCTGTGATTTGTTAATTATTTTAGTATACTTAAAATTGTTAATACTAAAATTTTATTGATGTTTAATTGTTGATTAGATTGATAAAGCATATTTGTACACACATGAATAAAAACTATCAAAATTTAACGTCTGTGTTTCTTTTTCTCTTATTAAAATACAGTTAAAACTTTCAGAATCTGCCCGGGAATATTCCCGGAAACATTGGGAATATTCCTAAAAACACAAACACATGTTTTTGGGAGTTTTGGGAATATTCCCAGGCATGTGGGAAATTTCCGGTGATTGTTCCCGGTAACATTGGGAATATACGAAATCTCTTAGGTTAGTAAGTATTCAAATATTACTTGTGATTTGTCTCCTAAAACTTAATATTGTGACATATAAATATATAAAAAAAATAGAAGATTTCGACAACTTTCCCATTGTGTAAGTTCTCAAGGGAATATTCCCCGGAATATTCCCACACAAAAGTAATTTACCGGGAACGGCACATCATTAACATGACAGCTTAGAATGTGCTACTTGATATTACCTGTAAGAAAATAAACAGAGTTTATGCAGGGTTTATTTTAATAAAAAAATATTATAGTTTTCGAATGTTAATACAACGAGCTTTTTTTATTTTGTGTTACAACTTCGTTTTTCGACGAAAAAGTGGTGTGGTGGTTTTTTAAGTAATATAGTAGAGTGGTTTAGTGGCTAGTGCCACTGTTTCCCATACTGGATATGTATGTAAGTTCGATCCCCGCCACGTACCAATGTGTTTTCGAATAACGAATTTATCTGGAGCCTACAAAGAGACGGTGGACGGCCTCGTAGGAGATGGCGGGATGAGTTTGACTCTTTTTCAAGGAGTTGGGATCAGGAAGTCCAGGATAGCGAAGGATGGAAGAAGAAGAGGGAGGCCTTTGCCCAGCAGTGGGACTAAGACAGAAATAAGATAAAATAATGATTTAGTTCGATATGTATATTTATTTGACGCTTTTACGGCGAAGGAAAACAACGAGAGGAAACCTGCCACTCCTGCGAAAAATTTTAAGGGTCGTGCCTAACCTCCTTAGTTCAGGATAGGCTTAAGCCTCTTTGTGTTACTATGTGACCTGAAAAAGCATATGTATGATTTTGAAACGGAAGAAGAATGTGTTGCTGGCGAGAATTCGAGACGAAAAGATCTAGTTCAGAAGTTTGCTCCACGATTGAACATAGTTAAACATAGTTCCCGATACCAGGCAGTTAAACTATATAACTATACCCATTTGCCACAGTCTCTCAAGCTGAAATCTTCATACACAGATTTTAGGGGAAATTTAAAACTGTTATTGCTCAAAAGATGTTATTGTAGTATTGACGATTTTATTAATGTTGATTTTAAAGACATTGTATGATAATAAGAATAGTATAGTTAGAAATTTGTTTTTAGATTGTTTAATTATTTATTGTTAATTATGACATAATATAAGATTGCATGTTAGATGTAAGACTAGTAAATTATTTATTATTATAATAATTATTATTACAAATACAATTTCAAATTTCAAACACAGTGTATATTGTTTTATGAATAAAATACTATTGACTATTGTGGGGGCTTATACAAGCTGTTAATGATGATAAAAATAGACATTAGATTAATTACGAACGGTCTCATTTGGAACAAAACCAATTAGGTAAACGTCGATAGACAGGGCATTTAGGGACATGTCACCAACAACACGTGGCGATGACGGGAAAAGGTCCCCGGGTAACGATCTGCCGCAGTAAAGCGTTTAGGACTACTACGTTTTGGATTGATCCAGTTTATTTTAAAAAGCGGTTCTAGTCTCGATACGGAGGTTCTGAGTTCTAAAGGAGTTTAGCAACACCGGCAGATAGGTTTTAAACAAAAGAGTTTAATAATAAAATTATAAAGCAGAAAATGAAAATTTTTTCGATCTTGGACAGGACTCGACTGCATCTCCTTGGCTATCCGGGCCAGAATCTAAAAGGGTTTAATTTATCTTTTAATATTTGTTATTTTCTGTGATACTGATCTCAGTTTGATTAGAATGTAGCAGTTTTAAAGTAAGCTGATTATTTAAGTTATGATTCCGTGCTTTGGAAGACACCCTTTTATATCAGTTAGACTCAGTTTGTATCTCAATCTTCTTCGCCAATAGTTCTTAAATGAGTCAATACAAATTGTCACTGTCTTTTGGTATGTCAATATCATTGACACTACTGTTTGCCGGCTATCGATCTAAAATCCCCAAGATATAAAAAAGGACGATGAATGATCAAGTATTTGTACAAAAAAAAGGTTCCTGATAAGGTACCAAGTTTGGTTATTACCCATTCAATTTTATTTAATAAAGACAAGTTACTAAATACGGCCAAGTTTTGTAGACAAATCTCGATGAAATCGGTTTGGAATGATTGATTTCTATGAGAAATATTTTTGGAGACTCTGACAACATTGGAATCCGGTGAAATTGGAACCCGGCGAAGAAGGATCCGTTCTAATAGAAGTACTGCACTTAAAATGAGTTACTGCTTTGTCTAAATATCTTTGTATTGTGCTCTTCGGACAAGTTACGTTGACAGGTCTCGCTTAAATTGGTTTCAAATGATTTATCCCTGAAAGATAATGGTCGTAAAGCCTGTATGTATGAGTAGTAGAACTCAAAATTAGTTACTGTCTTATATTATTAGGTGTATCAATATTATGGTGGCATAAATGGCTAAAAAGTTGTTGGTTATAACGCAAAATCTTTTAAGTATACTCAGCCCATGAAACTGAACAACTTTTGTTCGGTAACTTTTCAAACTTCTCCATATTTTTTTAGTTTTCATACTTCTTTACGCAGTTGTCAGATTTGTAATGAATGAAAAGTTTTTTTATTATAATTTTTTCGGTGACGTTCTAATATTATAGAATCAATTTCTTGAAAACGATTCATATAATGTACTAAGAATACTTATTATTACTATGGTTATTAAACCTTTTTACATCTCTTCAGCTATGATAAACAAAATATGTTTTGCGATTTTCGTGGTTGTACACTTCACTAAAATTGACACAATTTACGGGATTGTTACCAACGGGTATATTTAATGAACGCGAAAGTAGCGAACGCAGCGAACCCGAAGCAGCTCTGCTACCAGCACCCTCGGTGAAGAGGATGCAAATGTGAAAAGTGCGACCACGAGTAGGTAGTATTCGAACCGTAGTCACACTCGTCACTCCGCGTTTCTGCAACCGCGTTACGAGGCGCAGTATCGTCGAAAGTTAACGATATAACTTAAACTTAAGAAAAACGCAAAGGACTCTTATAAATAAAATACGTGCTAATTAGCTTAATAATCTGTTCCCAGGGTAATCCGATGCCCAAATAGGCCCGCAACGATCGGTACAAACTTATTTAACAAAGCAGGGCAAAAAAAAGGTTATCAAGAAAAAGAAACGGAAATTCCCGAAATACGGGAAACACGGAAAACGGTTAAATAGATTCAAGGTAGTCCAAATAACCGCCCAAACGCAAAATAAAACAACAAAAAATATTTCTAGGTAAAGCCCAGAAGTACCACTAGTGCTTCCGAAGTTATTTATGTACATCAAAGTCGGAAAAATATTCTCCAAAATTTTTAATAGTCCTAATTGTTACGAATCGTACAAGAATAGATTTATAATGAGACGTCTACTCGAACCCCTCGGAGGGGTCGAAACAATAAGTAGAATACAAAATGGAATTTAACCTAAGTCTCAACCAAATTTTATCTCAATACCTAGTTTGAAGTAAACAATGACATCCGATCCCGACTGATCAGGAAATATCGTGGATTTAAAAGGAATAAAACTTGATCTATAGAAATGATTTTCAATCTGGACGTGATAAACGGAAGTTGTAGGTAGTTTGACAATACTCGACGCAACAAATGGTGAGATTTACACCGCGTGGAAAATAACCCGATTATACCAACCAATTATCAGTTCTGTGCCGTAAATCGAAATATCAAACAAACAATCAATATTTAGAAGGGGTTCAAAATTAATCAATGGGTAACTAACCTTTACAGGCAGCCGGCTTCGCGTTAGGAATCCGTACGGCAAGAATTTAAATTCAGTATGTGTACCTAGCAGCTAAAGTGATTTGTATTAATGTTACTGTACATATTATCATAAAATATACTAAATACATTAATAAAAAGGTGTGTAGGTACTTGCTTGCGGGAACCAAGCCACAAGTGGTGGCCGCGTACTTTACTCAAATCCGTTTTGGAGTCTTTGATTGCACAAAACGAACAAGAACCAACTTTATAACGGGTTATTTCACATTAGACGTCTCAATAATGAAAACTGCAAAGGTCCAACACAAATTAATAAACTGAACTAGCATCAGCAAAAAACTCGACTATCTTTTCAACGATCAGAATACAAGTAAGTGCGCGCCGCTACCGGCATCTGTCCGCAAGACGCGCGCAAAATCCGTAGAATTGTATAGGTAAAGGCGAGCGCCTCGCGCGCGCCAAATTCAAAGCTAGCCTACTGTAGGTGGATTTGAGAAATATTATTTAAAATCGAACATTTAATATTATATTATTACCTCGGTATTTCGGAACGGATGCACGCTCCACGAGGTGTGGTTATTATTAAATATAACCGTAGTAACAAACCTGTAAATTGTGACGATTTTAGTATGATAAACAATAAGTAAGTGTAGTGTAAGTGTTACTTACTTACTTATGATAAACAATAAGTAAGTGTAGTGTAAGTGTTACTTACTTACTTACTTATGATAAACAATAGTTTATTTTATAAATTAACTTAAATCACACTAATATTATAAATGTGAAAATATATTTGGATGTTTAGATGTTTAGATGTTTGATCCGCTTACTTATGTTTTTTTTTATAAATGATAAAAATCAAACTTTATTTGCTAAAAACATGGTATAAAAATGATGTAGTATAATTTAAGAGGTACTTAACTCATGACTTGCTAAATATTTTTTGTAAATACATTATTATAAAGACAAATTAGTGTAATACAATTTTAAGATAATTATAGATGCTGGTCTGTTTAAAACTATTACATAATTCTATGCAATAGCGTTGTAGTTGGTCAAATAGACAGATGAGATCATGAGATGCACAGACAGACGAAGTCGCACTTAAAACTATACCTATATTAGATTTCATAATATCTTTGTTTTTTTCAGGATTTTTTTAATATGTCTCGTAGATATAAAATAAGTACTTTCAGAGGTCATTAGAATATTTTCGCCTCCGATAATTTCCGAAGTCCGACACGAGTCATTAAACACGCCACGTCAATCTGCGTTTACGTGATTTCACGTCGTTCAAACGTAATTTTATACACGTCACCGCTAACGAGTCGCCTGCGAGAAATTACACGAATAACGCGACATACCAAAATTATGTTTAGGCAATGATTTACCTTTGAATAGGGCTGGTTGTCCAGGTGGCTGGATATTAGTTAAATAGATTTTTGAACTTCAAAAACAAAGAGAGTAGAACTCGTTTGTATCTGATACATAGATAGACATAGACAACTGAATTTATTTGACATCTTCTTCTTCTTCTTCTCCAACACTTATTTCGCCCACCGTTGGGCATAATGCCTCTCCAGAGCACTTCCATTCGGTTCGATTTTCAGTTTTTTGGACCCGTAGAGAACCCGCATGGTTTTTCACATCGTCGGACCACTGGCTGGTGTTGACATAAATCACCGCATTTTATTCCGTACTTTCTAATTAATTACTGTAAATTTCACCTCAATTATAGAAGTCATTTTTATACATTTAATTACTGTAGAATTCTTTCTTACTCTTAAGTTGTTTCTCACGGGTTTGAGGATTATTTATAAACGCAATGAATTTTTAGTTTAAGTGAAGAAAGATAAAGCGGTTTTACACTACATACCCATACAGAAAAAACAACACTATAGTTACAGAAGGTGAATCATTAAACTAACGTCTTCAAAGTAAAGTAAAACAAAAGAAAGAAGAGAAACGAGAAGACTCTACAACTTCATAAAAAATGCAACGCAAACAGCATGTACTTCTATCATAAACATACATGTTTGGAACTGAATCTTTCTCTCCTTAGCACTAAAAAACAGCAAAAAAGAAGGAACAAGTTTAAAACCTTTAGCAACTTTAAAACACATGGGAAATTTTCTAAAAGGAGTGATTGAAATGTCCATCCATCTTATCCTAGAAACATTTACACAAAATGTTAACTAGTTTGGGTTCTACATCAGATCTTAGCTGCTAATACGTCCTCATAACCACAAAGTAGGTAAAGCGACGGACAGAGAGGCCACTCGGAACAAACTGCCATTTCTGGCACGCACACATTGATATGTCGTTTATCGGCGTTGCTACGCAGTGTTCAAACAGTACTGAATAGCGTTTGCCTAAAGAGTTTGTCGCGATTGCAAACTCAAATTAAAAACTCCTTCGCAAGTTTTTTTTCATCTGCGAGTGCTAGCGCGGGCGTCAGTATTGTCAAAAAAATATTATTTTGGTCCAATATTTATAAAATGTTATTAAATGAATTTACTTATCTTTATCTTTATCCGCCATGTGGTGACGGCAGAGTAGAATACATTTATCACCAACCCATACTCTTCCCGTGGGTGTCGTAAGAGGTGACTTAGGGACTACACATTGAACAGGGAATGGGCAGCAGCACTCTCTGATACAGTAACCTTTTAATCTGCGATCTCCAACCCGCCTGCCAAGCGTGGAGATTATGGCAAAACTTAAGTGGAGGAGGCTCATAGTCCAGCAGTGGACTGTAACGGGCTGTTGATTGATTGATTTTTGACTTATATCTATTATTGCTATTGTATACATAAAAAATAGTAAGCCTGGCAAGATGGCGTAATTATTTTTGAAAAAGGCGAGAGTGGTCCTTCTGTAACCCTTTTTATTTCGTGCTATAACTCAACGTCGAACGTTTTAAAGATCACTTGCGTCCATGTACTGGTTTGCGAGTAAAAACTTAAAATGGCAGACTGCTTTTTATTTCTGAGCATGTTATTAAAGTAACTTCTAAGAACATCGCTTTATTTTGACTTTTATTTAAAGCAACGAGATAACCACTTGTCATTTCGCTCGACTAGCACGATCTAATCTCTTGGCTAAGTGTGGTTTTAGGATGTGGTTTTTCCTATACGTAATTCCACCACATTCCATATTTAAAATTTATATAAGTCCACGTCTGTCAACGCGATAATGGAAAAATTTTGTCTATTTTCTAAGAATGGAAAAAATACGCTCATCTATAATTATTGAGACCAAAGATAAAGACTATTTTTTAAGAACTTGCTCAAATATTAAAAACTCGAGGAAGGATAATATCGATACACAAGCACAGTGTACTTCTCTGAAAAGATTGACTTAAATGTTACAAACAATAACCCTAAGCGACATGGCACTATGAGATGTATGAACCATCTATGCAACTGATAAATATGCCTTTTTAGGGTTCCATAGTAAAAAAGGAATCCTTATAGTTTCGCCATGTCCGTCTGTTCGTCTGTCTGTCTGTCTGTCTGTTAGACTCTTAGTACTAGAAGGCTGTATTTTGGCATGGATACACATATTGATCATGCCGACAAAGCTGAAGAATAAAATCTTAAAGAAAAAATTTTGTGTTTCTCTAGAACACGTGAAGTGGGGATTATTATTTTTATTCACGACTACCTTATAGCGTGAGGTATCGTTGGATAGGTTTTTAGGTACGTTTCAGAAATATTTCATTTAAGGGTCGGGCCACACTTATCGACGGCGATCGACGGTTTGCCGCGAACAAAGTATGGAAATCCTTTCGCATTATTCGCCACGTCCGATGCGAAAGGATTTCCATACTTTGCGCGCGTTTTGTATAGGCAAACCGTCGATCGCCGTCGATAAGTGTGGCCTGACCCTAAAGTGCTTATTTTGGTTAGAGTCAAGTGTCCCCTCCGTTGGTTTTGGAAATGCGAAAAAATTCAAGGTAGTAGTTGATGAATTTAAAAGGAAAATAATTATCAATTCCAAGTAGGCTTTACAGGTTATCGAATAATAGACTTATAATTGTTGTACTAAAAATAGATGAATGTTAACTGTCTTGAACGGGTACCTAAGTAGTATTGGACAACTACGGAACCCTACACTTTGCGTGACCCGACACGTGCTTGGCCGGTTATTTTATTTGTATAAAGTATCTCTGAACATCAAAGCTGCTATCAGCGTCGTCCTGTCAGTTTATTACGTGTTGGTTTTCAAGAAGTCCTGAAAATCAGCGTTTTTGCTGAGGTTTTTCCTTTTCACCAATGTTCCCTGGTCCATCTAATTATATATACTTTGTATTTATTGATTTTTGTATGTGCCATAACATTTTGGTGAATAAAGCTCTTTTATTTATTTACGTTTGTGTATTTTATCCTGACAGCCCTATGAGCGTATACATCAACGTCAATAAGGCTGATGTGTCACACTCACACTCCGCGATTGTATACCGTTTGTCTAGTGATTGAATGAATGAACGAAATATACTTTAGTGATTGAGTGCTAGAGAAATTTCATGTACTTTTACTATCCATCGAGGAAATAAAACACTTTTTAATTCACGTAATGTTACTACATTTTAAATTACTATTGCCTTAGAAGTTCCTATACGGTAGACCGACGATATGGCAGACGATCTTGAAGTTGTTGGATGCGGGTAGCGCAGGACCAGAAGCCTTGGTCTAACAGTGGACGTCTTTCGGCTGAAATTATAACCATCATCAACAGCTCATATTCTTCCCACCGATGGGCTCAAGCCTACCCTGACTTAGGGTAATCAGGTTTTAGTCGACCACGCCTATTCCGGTTTGATCAACTTCACACACAACCTTCGAAATTCTTCGCAGGAGTGTGCAGGTTTCTTCGTGATGTATGAATTCGAAAACACATTAGTATGGACGGATCGAACTCGTGAAAAGATAAATGATAACATATTTTTAACTAACATTGTCGACGCCTTCCAATGCTGGAGGTTAACATCTTCGGTTACTGAGCTAAGAACCGTATAATATTTTCTGTATTTAAAGACTTTTCCACACTAGATTAACCCATCAAGTCTCAAAGATGTTTCAATGATGAAAAAGCAGTTAAAAGAGAGAAAACAAATAAAAAAGTTGATCCGCAGTTCCGTTTTTATCGCTGAGCGTAATGTGGCAAGAGCTGTTTAGACTTTAACGGCTTTAAGAGCTCTTGACGTAGTCAGTACAAGTAAATTTGTACTACATCATTTGTACAACTAATTTTTTGAAATTATAATGAATGAATGAATGAATGAATATACTTTATTGCACACACAGAAATAATAAATGACAGAGTGGAAGTAAGAACAGGTAGTCATGTACAGTTAGGCGGCCGTTGTTATATGGTGATGATGTTGGCAGCAGTTATAATTTGTTATAGAAGGGAAACATCGTGATGAAACCTTCACAGCTACAGTACTGTTATTTATTCTATGCCTGCGAAGAAATTCAAAGGTTGTGTGTAAAGTCGACCAAGCCGCACTGGGCCAGTAATTTTAACACATTTTCAACTAAGACTTAATCGCCCTGATTAAGGATATACTCGAGAGCAATGATGGGGGATGAAAATGGGCTTACTGAATCCGATATACATAAAAGTTTAATCTTCTTATCGTATGAGGTACACATTTTTTTTACAGCTTCCGATCGATAGTTCGGTTCAATACGTAGATTTCGGGTTCGAATTCCGATAGGTACACTGTCAAACAAAAATCTCTTTATGAGATTTTCTCCAATTTGGTCAGGGCATTGCAGGCAACCTAATTGTTCGAAAGGAAATATGAACCCGTGCTTCGGAAGGCACATTCAGACGTCGTTACACAAGCAATGGCAGCGTCTTTTTGACAGCTCGAAAACACTGACTCCAGGAGAAAGAGGAAAAAGAATCCGTCTGATAGTTTTGAAGTTAATATTTTTCCTTGTAACCGTGGTTGACAGTACAAACCTCTTTTTCAGTAATAAAGCGGTTTGAGAGACTCTTGATCATCATAAAAACTCTTACGGCGCGGTTTTGTATGAAGATAAATTAAATACTGTTTACTCATTTTTACGTAGGTAGTAACTGTATTTTTCTTTTTTATTTATAAGAAGCAAGTTATTCATTTATTCATATCATTATATCGTGTAGGTTGACCAACCCGCACTAGGCCTGAGTATTGTTTACTAAACCTGCAAATCCACCAGAGATGTTCGAGAAAAATGACTTGTGCGAGGATGTGTAGTGGAGCTGTCAAAATGGGTGGGGGGCTTCCACCAGAGATGTGCGGGAAAAATGACTTGTGCGAGGGTATGTAGTGGAGCTGTCAAAATGGGTGGGGGGCTTCCACCAGAGATGTGCGAGAAAAATGACTTGTGCGAGGATGTGTAGTGGAGCTGTCAAAATGGGTGGGGGGCTTCCACCAGAGATGTGCGGGAAAAATGACTTGTGCGAGGGTATGTAGTGGAGCTGTCAAAATGGGTGGGGGGCTTCCACCAGAGATGTGCGAGAAAAATGACTTGTGCGAGGGTATGTAGTGGAGCTGTCAAAATGGGTGGGGGGCTTCCACCAGAGATGTGCGAGAAAAATGACTTGTGCGAGGATGTGTAGTGGAGCTGTCAAAATGGGTGGGGGGCTTCCACCAGAGATGTGCGGGAAAAATGACTTGTGCGAGGATGTGTAGTGGAGCTGTCAAAATGGGTGGGGGGCTTCCACCAGAGATGTGCGAGAAAAATGACTTGTGCGAGGATGTGTAGTGGAGCTGTCAAAATGGGTGGGGGGCTTCCACCAGAGATGTGCAAGAAAAATGACTTGTGCGAGGATGTGTAGTGGAGCTGTCAAAATGGGTGGGGGGCTTCCACCAGAGATATGCGGGAAAAATGACTTGTGCGAGGATGTGTAGTGGAGCTGTCAAATGGGTGGGGGGCTTCCACCAGAGATGTGCGAGAAAAATGACTTGTGCGAGGATGTGTAGTGGAGCTGTCAAAATGGGTGGGGGGCTTCCACCAGAGATGTGCGGGAAAAATGACTTGTGCGAGGGTATGTAGTGGAGCTGTCAAAATGGGTGGGGGGCTTTTACCAGAGATGTGCGAGAAAAATGACTTGTGCGAGGGTGTGTAGTGGAGCTGTCAAAATGGGTGGGGGGCTTCCACCAGAGATGTGCGAGAAAAATGACTTGTGCGAGGGTGTGTAGTGGAGCTGTCAAAATGGGTGGGGGGTTTCCACCAGAGATCTGTTAAATGTGTGCATCTGCACACATTGATTTTCATCATCATCGTGTGGGTTGTAAGATAGACAAGTGACAACCGACCGCACAAGCCCTGGTGTCAGTGTTATAGAGCCGCCAAAGGCCACTGACTTGGCTCATGTAACTAGATAGTAGCCAGAACCAACGGCTTAACGTGCCTTCCGAAGCACAGCAACTACCTTGGTCCTCTGCCAGATGATTTCGTTCCGGATTTCTTTTTTCTTCTTTTTTTCTCGCACTTTTCCTCGTACATCTCTGGTGGAATGGCAGCCTAAATCCTGATCGCCCTAATTCAGGGAAGGCTCGAGCCCCGTGGTGGGGACGTTTATGAGCTGTTCTTCTTCTTCTTCTTCATCGAGTGGGTTGTAAGGTCGACAACCGACCTCACAAACCCTAGTGTCAGTGTTATAGAGCCGCCAAAGGCCACTGACTTGAGCTGTTGATAACGATCGTATGGGTTGTAAGGTCAATGATCGATAACCTTCGTGTCAGAGTTACTGAACCTTTATTGCCTCTGACAAGGCTCACTCATATTTATTTATGCTATCTATAGAAATTTTGCCAGTTTTGTAATATCAATAACGGTTTTCGAATATATCAGCTTGAAGAGTTTATTTAAGCATTTTAATATGTCAAAACAAACCGTTAAATTGAAGAGATAAATTAAATAATCTCTAGAACTTTGCATCTTCGTATACCCCAAGCTTATCCATTAAATTGTATTAATTCTTGAATAAATAAAATAAACTTTATACGTTAAGAATAAGGCTCTACCATTTCAGACTGCTACTCAGTTTATAATCCCGTCAAGTATTCAGACGCCACAGACTAATTAACAAGAGATTACGTTATAGTTTGCAGTTTGCGCTTGTTTGCAGTTTGTTTGTTAGTTGTCTTGTTTGGATAGTTTATTTGTATAATAGAAGCAAAAATTAATCATCATTAAATAATGAACAAGCAACAAGCAAGTAGAAGATTCCACTATACATTTTAGTTTTTGCTTGTTTTAAACTGACGGACTCGTCTAGCCGGACTTGCAGTTGCTTAATCTTGGTAATCCCATGAAATACGAAGATCAAGGTAAAGAATTATCCATCATGAATTTGTGCCTTGATCTAAATAATTTGACTATATCACAAGCGTCGCCGCTCTGCGTACTTTGTGATGAAGTTATGTCACGGAAACAAAATTTGTACCAAATGTTTTTACCTCTGAAATTGGCATCTGTCAATGACCTGCTTTGCAAACAGTTTCAGTGATATAGCAGCGTCCCTAATCACATACCATACCAATATTTTTTTTTTTAAACCAAACGCATTTATCACAAAAACAAAAAAAATATTGAATATTTTTACCCGACTGCTTTAGAAGGAGGGTTATGTTTTTCGAGTGTATGTATGTATGTATGTATGTATATTTCTGTGGCATGCTCTTCAGCCTAAACGGCTTGATGGGTTAAGGGTCACAGCTCATTAGAGCCACCCGGCACCCAACCCGCACCGCCTCGTCGCACGGCGTCCACTCGTTGTCGACAGGTGGTCCACGGGTGGACGCCGCGTTATCGCGCGGTCAACCAATGTAATGGACCTCGCGCGGTCAACGAATGAACGCGTGGTCAACGAATGGACATCGCTTAATTTCATCGTTCTTTTTTCAAATCCTCTTTGCATAGTCTTTATCCTACTTTGTCTTATCTGTTATGAAAGGCTGGATTAATAAGAGAACTCGGAGAACTTTCAATTATTTAAATTGGGGCTTAAAACTTGAAAGTGTTGCCCCGGGGCTGCCTCCTCGGAAATCTTAGTCATTCAGACCTGATTGAGGGGCGTTACTCTTATTATATTGATTACTAGGCTTCCGTCCACAGCTTCGCCCGTCATAAATTAATTTTCCCGTAGGAAAATACATTTTCCCGCGGTAAAAAAGCCTATGTCACTCGGGAATAATGAGTAGCATTCTAATGGTGAAAGAATTTTTTAAATCGGTTTGGTAGGTTTTGAGTTTATTCGTTACAAACATACAAAATTTCAAAGCTTTCCTCTTTATAATATTAGTACCTATAGATGAACAGATTTATAACAAGGATTTCTCAAATTAGTGCCACAGGCGAATTTTTTAACTTAGGTGTGTATCGTTGAGATGGCTCGGGAGTTGTACCTAGTAATGACTGGGTTGTTGGATTAACGATGATATTGTACTAGATTATATTTTTCTGGCGTTACAATCATCTTAATTTTCTTATATATTACTTGTACTTAAATCACTACAAGAGAGCGTCGGTGGTCTAGTGGCTAGGGCCGCTGCCTCACGTCTGGGAGACGCGGGTTCGATCCCCACCACGTACCAATGTGTTTTTGAATTCATATGCACGTTTATTCGACGCTCTTACGGTGAAGGAAAACATCGTGATAAAACCTGCACACTCTTGCGAAGAAATTCAAAGGTTGTGTGTGAAGTCGACCAACCCGCACTGGGCCAGCGTGGTTGATGTTGAGACTTCTTTCGACTCTCGTTACGAAGAAGGTTCAGGTTTGAATCCCGGTGGGGACACTTCGTCTTCATCCTAGCGTTTTCCCGGCCTAGTGCTGGGGTCCGCTTTCCTACTCAATCTTCTCCACTTTGCCTGGTCTTCGGCATCCTTAGGTGTGAGATTGTTTTCTTCCATATCCACTTTCACGACGTCCATCCATCGCTTTTCAGGCCTACCACGTGATCTAGGGCCTTGGACAGTGAGGTTGAGGCATCTTTTTCCTACATAGTGTGACGGTCTGCGGCTTATATGGCCATACCATCACTGTCAAAAAAATATATCTTTGTGAGACTTTCTCCAGATAACTATAGTTAGAACATTGCACCTGATTGTCCGAAAAGAAAGATAATTCCGTGCTTCGGAAGCCATGTTAAGCCGTGGGCCCCGGTTGCTTACTACGTAAGTAGTTATTTTGTCAGTGGCCTTTAACGGCTCTATAACACTGACACTAGGGTTTGTGAGGTTGGTTGACGACCACACGATGAACAAGTAAGCCCTTTACGTGCGAAGTTTCCACACGATATTTCCCTTTACTTCCGTGTGACGAGATTCAGAGATATGTTATTATTACGATATGATTTGAACCCTACTACCTATCATTGCACGGCACCTTACTGGGATCAAAAACGTGCTCTCTTCACGCCTTAAGCCCGTTGGATTCACGGATTTCATATTTATCTTGCCCATTTTTATGAAAGGACCAAAGTAGATAATCTTCCAAAATCTCCTTTCTCTCCTTTTCTTATCATGTTCGTTGGAATATAACGTCTTGTTACGCTAGGGCAGCGGTTGCCAAAGTTGTGTTGCAATCTTATTGTGTCCCATTGGAAGTTGTAAGGGCACTCTATTTGGTACTATATTTGGTGGGATTCGTTAAAACAGTAGGACAAAAAAATATATATGAATTTACTAATCGATTTATTGTACACAATCAACAAGAAGATAAGATAAGATAATATATTTATTCACAAGAATACATGTAAGTATAAAAAGTTCTTACAGTAAGATATGAACAAATGTATTCTACCGAACAGAGTCGGTGTGCAAATATTTGATAGGTTACTAGGTATCATAATATTAAAACTAATTATTAAAACTTAACCATAATTATTATATAATAAGTTAAGAAAAAGTCAATAACACTCAGAAAAAGACACGAAGTTTTATGAAGCGTCGTCGCAAGAAGAAATACGAGTAAGTACTTCTGTACGTATAGTCTCACTCAAAGTACAGAAAACTTTTCTCCAATCAATATCCTGATGATGAATATCCTTATTGTGAAATTGTGCCTATACGTATTCATACAACAGAAACATGCTGTAGCAGGAGCAATGTGATTCCTCTTATCAATGATAATAATAATAATTTATAAAGAAGTGAAACAAAGAAGTGTCCCCATAATAATTAATAATAATTTATCCCTAGATGATGGTACGACAGACATAATAATACTAATAAATATTTTTAACAGGTTGATTGTAACTGGAATTTCATTTTTTTTAGTATGAAGCATTTTTGCCCGCTCCTGCCTGCATACAGCGTAATCCCGCGACCATCACCAGATCGTTGGTACACTTTGTGGCAGAGATGAGAATCATCATTATTTTAAAAGTAACGGCTTCCATGAAGACAACACCAATACACGGTAAAAACTGAAACAGGGCTGGAAATAAATATTTTATTCAACTTTGGGAACCACTGAGTGACAGGTACAATACAAATATACCTCATGGTACAAGAATCTTTTTTATTTTCTATCAGGCCAAAGATTCCTCAAGCCTAGGTGTGACATGATAACATGAAAAGGTCATTATTGAAAAAGTATATTTTTTCAACGTAATACGTAATACCTAGATCACGTAATTTTCCATTATTAAAACTGAAAGGAAAACAAACAAAAAAAAATATTACCTTATCTCTGTAAGTTAATTTTACCTAATAATCAAGGTTTCACAAATTGAAAATCTCTGTAATAATAATTTATAGGATCTTAAATTAATAACGTGTTTTAATTCATTGGATTAGTCTAATCTAAATGATGGGGGGATCACAATAAAAATAGTAACCATAACCCAATCATACAATCACTCAACTTAAATAAACAAATGGATTACAGATATAGCGACAAACAACATAAGCCCTTAAAAACAGCATTTTGGACACGGGTTTTATTGAGGTTTGTACAGACTAATCTACCCGCCGATTCTGCCATGTGCTCAACCACCAAAACAGACAATAAAACACTGTTTATCACCACTACTTTTGCCCAATAAAAACAAGAAAGTTTTTATGTTTTGTGCGCTACCTAGGGGGTGGAGCCTTGTAAAACCAGTCACTATGGATATGTTAGGAAAGGTGTTAATTTTTCTTTTTAGTTATTTCTTTCTTTCAGGCTTCTTAACGCAACTGAAAGTTCATAACCAGTTCCGTCCTGTAAAAAGTACGTTGATTCTTATGTAAATTAATTAATAATAAAGTTTCTTTTTTTTTTTTTACTTATAATAACATTTTTATTTTCTTATATTTGCATGCTGATTATTATAAGCAAAACATGATTGTTCCACAAGATATTTTTAACATCTTTATTTTACCATGTTGTAAGCAAATAAATACATTTAATTTAATCATTAATCATTAATCATTGACCAAGCTAGCGCGAAGCGCAAGCAAAGCGTTTTCGTTTCAGCTTGGTCAAAATTGCTTTTATATGTCTATCTGTCCATCTGTCTGTCTGTTCCACTCTACAGGTCGTGTTTCTCAACTCAACCGATTCTCGTGAAATTTTGTGTGCAGGTTCAATAAATTTATAGAATGTTATTGTCGAGAAATATATTGAAAATTTTGATAAATTACGGAGTTAATAGGGTTGAAAATATAAAAAATATCACAAATCAGCCATTTCGAAAAAAAAACATATTCGCGAGGTCTACAGCTCACAGAGCCACTAGTATTATTAATGCGAATATCTTATTAATAAGCTTCTCGGTAACGTGACGCTACCTCAAGATCGTTTTCTTTAAGATGACTGTAGATTCGTTTTTGATCTGATTACAAAATTTATCTTAGCAATGACACTCATCTGTTGGTGGGCAAGGAGATGATGAGGCCCCCTGTGATCTACCCAATACTCTTTATCTTACTTTTAGCAAAAAATCCAGTATTCGGTTATTGTGGTAGTCATGCATCTTCTCAGGCTACCTAAGCAAAATCTGTCAAAAAAGGCTCTATGGTCTAATAATTATAAAGCGAAAAATGAAAATTTTTGTCGATCTTGGACAGGACTCGAATCTCTTCATCTCCCGGGCCAGAAACAGGCGCAGTACCAATTATCCCACCAAGCTTTGTGAAAGGTCGACAAAATTTTACACTGCTTTTTACTTTAATGCTCAGAGTGCATTACAGCTCCATCTGTCGGTAAATATTGCAAACTACCGACATTCATGTTTCAAGTTCAATCAATCAATCAGCCTATTGCAGTCCACTGCTGGACGTAGGCCTCCCCAAGGGTACGCCAAAGCGCACGATCACCCGCTTTCCTCATCCAGCCACCACCAGCGACCTTCCTCAGGTCATCAGTCCACCTGGCAGGGGGGCGTCCCACACTACGTTTCCCGAGACGCGGTCTCCATTCGAGAACCCGTGTTTCAAGTTACATTGAAATTATCATGTATATATATATATATATATATTTATATATTTATTGTTTGCCTGGATTGCTCCAAGGTAAAATTTCATGACATATCTAAAGTTGTACAGAACAAGGAGTGGTGAGGAATAATTTTGGACAAACACGTAGTAATAGGTAAAGTTTTGGCGGGAAAATATCCGACTATCTTCGTGAGGGCCTTGGGTTGGGTAATAGAAAAACGTGACTTTAGCAGTAACGATTATTATTTGGTAGTTATATCAGGCGTACATAAGTAGTAACCACTGAGTACTTACGGTAAGTACCATATGTACCTGTAGGAGTAAAATATTGCTGGTAGGATCCCTATCACAAATAGAGGGCCAACTACGCAATTATCTTGTGTAAGTCGTGCGTGAGAGCCTTATTGTCTTGTGATTACCACACCTCACTACCACTACCTACCTTGGTACCTTGGGTTACTATAGGATGAGCCCTGACAGATTAAAATTTTAAGAACTTATTAATTTTATTTCGTTTATTTAATTATTTATTAAGTGAAATTACATACTGTTTAATGATAAAATAAGAGGTGAAGTTACTTTGTTTTTAAATTTTAGCTATTATGGTTTTTAAACTGAATATTATTAAAGAAAGTTGTTAACGTTGTATGAAAAATTTTGCAGCTGTCAGAACTCATCCTATAATAACCCGACTATAGTGTGTCTTCCAAATACGCATAATTTATTTCAGTTATTCTTTACCGGAGCATTGATTATAATAATAATAATAATAAATAAAATCTTTATTTTGTTCACAAATCACTTATTCACAATAAACTGGTGGCTCCTTTTAAGCTTAACAAAGCCTGTGCCAGGAGTCACCGCTCTTCCAAAAATTTAAATATAAAGATGTTGTTGAACAAATAATTATACAAACAAAAAAAGTTAAAAAGTAAGAATAAGAAAAGAAAAACAATAATGACATAATGACTTGGATTTATAACACCTAAATACTGGCCCCGATTCACACAGTCACACTCCAATCCCAATCTCAAAATCCAGCTATCCTATTGCTTTTATGACCAATGAAAGAGAGGAGATGAATTCAGATGAAAGAATGATATTATTTTGAATGATTGATAATCTATTCTATCTATCTATTCATTCTATTCTGTTCTAAAATAAAGGCATTAATTGTGGTTTTTTTTGAGCAGGCGACAGAAAACAGTCAAATTAGTTTCTTAGAGTAGTAGTTTGAAATATCATTTAAAAAATATTTTTTAAAAATACCGATTATTTTTTTATTATACCCCATTGAGTTACAAACACCCATACAGTTATATTTGTTGGAGACTAATTAAATCGTAAATATTTACAATATACACAAGAAAAATGTGTATTACATATGAATCACATTTTAAACTACATTGCAGACGGTATCTAACAAGTTTAGCTAAGAACATTGTCTATTCATCGTATAGCGGAAGCGATGTAAAATGGCCAGTGGCCAAAATATGCTTTTCTTTCTTATTTTTGACATACTAGTTTGTTTTAGTTTGACTTGACAGTCAAAACAGAATCGAAATTGATCGAAAAACAAACTAGACACAAACAAATATATCTGTCCCTAATTATATGATTTGTGGTTGGCCGTCAGGCAGGAGAAATAACTTACGCAGATTTTTTGATAGAGTGAACTTTTAATGAGAAAAATAGGAAAACAGGTTACATAATAAATGTAATTGCTTAATTAAAAATAAATCTTAAGCTAACGTCCATGCGCTACAGCGATTGAGCGACAGAAGACCTGGTTGCCACACGGTTTTGGCCACTTCAATTGTCAGCACATTGCTCTTGGTCTCTGGGAAGAGATGTTGCAATACGTCGGAGTGCAACGACCACGTAACACCCTCTTTTCATCATCAACGAAAACAAAATTTTCTATGGCGGATGTATGACCCACGTGACCAATGACGTCAATGGTCATGTCGGACCTCTCTGTCTAACCATCAACTTTGAAGCCTTATAACTTTGTTTCTGAAAAAGATATTTGAAAAAGTATTTTTATGTGTTTATCTGGAACTTAAAATATTTCGATTAATTAATTTTAAAAAAATGTGCATATTCCCTATTGTATCTTTTTCTTAATGTTTAAGTACGATGATGAGTGACCTCACAATAATAGTCTTTAAACCACCAAGGGCTTTTCAGGGCTTTCGAATATGAACCGAACATGAATCATCAACAACTTAAAATTATTTACGTCCCCACTGAGGGGCTCGAGCCTCCTCTGAATTAGGGTGATTAGGCCTTAGTCGACCACGCTGGCCCAGTGCGGGTTGGTCGACTTCACACACAAGTGTTTACATACATAACAATTTACAACTAAAATTAAAACTATTTTATGTTCTAAGGCCTATTATACGATAAATGATTACTTAGATGATAAAAACGTCTGGTCAACTGTTGTTCCAAATCAGCGGAGTAGATTGTAATTATGACTCATGTATGATTCGTTATATATTTCAAAGAAAAGTACAAAAGATACAATTCCTGTGGAGTTTCTTCTGGCCGTTCTTCTCCACAGAGGGCGTATACTGGTAGTGAACGTGCCATCCATGATAACTTTGACGTCGAAAAATCTTAATTCGAATAAAAAAAATTGACTTTGACTTTGACTTACACAACCTTTGAATTTCTTCGCAGGAGAGTGCAGATTTCGTCACGATATTTTCCTTTACCGTGAGAGCATCGAATAAACGTTTATGAATTCCAAATTCGAAAACATATTGGTACGTGGTGGGGATTGAACCCACGTCTCCCGGACGGGAGGCAGCGGCCCTAGCCACTAGACCACCTACGCTCTTGATTGTCCAAAGAGAAAGATGATTCCTTGCTTCGAAAGGCATGTTAAGCCGCCCACGGCTACTATTAGTGGCTTATGGTGGCTAACACTGACACTAGAATTCGTGTAATTATCAACCTTACATTGAAGTAGTATCCAATTCATATCGGCAGGACTATAACAGTGTGTAATGAAAGAAGGACCGCATGCGGCGAGGCAAATTGCTTTCAGACGACATATTGCATTAGAGACGACGCACACGTACCGCCTGATTATGTAGTGTGTATCCAGCCTAATGGCAGCTTTGTGGGGCAGTCTTTAAATTGAAGGGTTGTGCATTCATAGCAGCTGGAATCTTAATTTTGGTGGCGGAAGTAACGTCAAAGAGCGTCGGTGGTGTATAGTAGCTACCAGGTTTGATTCCCACCACGTGTTTTCGGTGTGTACGTTTATTTGACGCTTTTACGGCAGTAGAAAAAAAACATCGTGAGTAAAACTCACATCGCACGAAACTCAAAAACTTTATGTGAAGTTGATCCTCGTTGGGGACGTAATATGAGCTGTTGATCTTGATGATGATCTTCATGGAGCCAGCGTCTAAGTCCCTAATTCAGGGTAGGCTCAAGCCCCTGTTTGAGCATATATTCTGAGCTGATAAGATAGCAAGAACAACTCTCATAGAAAGAGTAAAAATGCGTGAGTTTGGAGAATGACATTTTCATATCAACAAATCGTAGGTACTTTATGAGTTTTATTTACTTGTATAACAATAATACTAGTTTGTTGTAAATTATTGAAGAAAATATGAGAAATATTTTCCATGTCTTATTTAGTTTAACAAATAGTAGTTAGCTTCAATTTCAGCGAATAAAATGCTTCAATCACGGCCACCCAACTTTTGATCGATATCTCAAAATTGGTTGAACGCAACGCTCTACAAATAGTCAAGAAGAGTAACCGCCTATAACTCAATTATTTTAACTGTGCACTTCGAGCTGTCAAAATCGTCATGTTGGTGGCATTGAATTCACCCGCCCGCTTACTTCCTCACCTCCTACGACGCCTATCAAAACGGATACCAAACCTACCAACATGCAAATATTATGACGTTGACAGATGCACAGTTATAAAAATTGGGTTATAGCAAAGCCCGCTAAAACATAGCAACAAACTCGCACAATTAATTTTGACAGACGACGTTGAACGCAAATATTCAGAGCTGCAAAAAAAACTAAATTATCAGTATGATCGAGTGTTTTACGAGTATCTGAGACTTTAAACAGTCAGATCCAAGTCTTTTTTTTTACTTTGTAAACCAGTATTGTAAAAATAATAGACATAGGTTTCAAACTGTTTAGACGGAGCGGAGGGTCCCGCTCGGTCTACGTACCAATATACGGTTTTTTTTTGTATTCAATGCACAACCTTTAATATGTTGTTCAGTCTATGAAACTGAACAATTTTCCCTAAGAAACATGGGTCTGGAAATGTAAGAAAATTTTGTACCTCCCATACTAATTGCTGAGTTGGCTGCGGCAGTTTGTATGGGAGATCGATTTTTTTTTTCAGTTCCAGACCTATTTTTTTTTCGGGAAAGTTGTTTAGTTGGTCTGAACGACATATTAAAGATCTAAGCGTTACCTTGTGCATGTTCAACTAAACAAAAGCAAAACATCACAAAAGTTTCATCTATCTCCGTACAAATAAAATTGATGGAAGTTTTATTCATTCAATGACAGACACGTTACTTTTGTTAGTTACAAATACTGTTATTTCAAAACTGATAGCTGATGGACGAACTGCCAAGAGTAAGCGGAACTTGAAACAAACAAAAAGCAATTTCAGACAGAAAGTGTCCGGTTTGACTTGCAAATCCAAAAAATAAAACCTATTCAGTTTTGGCATGGATACCGCGAAACGTGTACAAAAAAGCGAATGGCGTAAACGAGATATTCACAGCAGGTGGATCTAAAAACTGTGTTTTTTGTATCTATTTGTCTTTTGATGTTGACGCTTCTTTGTTTGTAGGTATCGTATGAGGGCCTGGTCGAAACTTGGCTTTAAAATAGGCCTGTGTCGTAAATTTCAAAAATGGCTTATTTCGTTAGTTTAGTACCTGTATTACCCCAAAAAAATAATATTTCATGATAAAAAATATATTTAAAACACATATTTTAAGTGTTAAGAAAATATTTTTAATATGGCGTAAAAACACAAGAAAGTATCATGGCGTCGTGAATGACGTCACATAGTGGCAAACGATTGTGTTCACTTGTGCTGTTGTATGAAAAAGTTAACCAAGCGTCAAAACAACAATGGCGGCATACCACTATGTGACGTAATACGTTCTGATTGACGTTCACAGCGGAGGGGCCAGGGGGGGTATTTATTTGATTTTAATTTGTAAAAATAACAATAATCATTCATTTTTATGTGGAATTATTTCGGTTTTCCCTGTTTAAATATTACAATTTACGTCTAGAAACATTCATCCATTGATTTTATTGTTAGTTGACACAAGCCTATTGTCGATGGAACTTTTACGTCTTTTTGGAACAAAACTACGAGTTTTTTTTTGTATAAATATATATTTTAATATTTGATTGTTGACTTTGGCGTTTAAAACAGTTCATTGTTCGCTTTTTATTGTTTATGGTAAGTTAAGCTGATTTGAGAGGAATATGTGAACAAAAAAATGACCTCTGTGATTGACGAATAAAACTGATGTATCGATTATTTATGTTTGTCGATATGTCATCTAGGCGTAACGTTATTTCAACGGTGGCGGCGCCTGTTACATCATTTTATTAAGGTTTATTTTATTGTACACCAACTAATTGTGCGACATCTGTGTGTTTCATAACAAATTATTCTTAAATATAGATAAAATTATCGATTTTCACGCAATGCGTTGCCGTTTAAAGTACGCCCGTCACAGAAAGAGCTACAGTTATCATTGTTTTCCCATTCAACCATAGCACATGAAGAAAAAAGAGTTTTTATGAAGTTCCAAATCAGAAAAAAAAAAATATCTGCAACCGACACTGCAGCCGACCTTTCGTACAAGACCCGGCCAAATCTCAGAATAATCGACTTCAACAAAGTAGAAATCATAGTTTATCACGTTCATTCCACCTGTGAAGGCACTTAGCCAGGATTCCAATCCGATAGTTGCACATTTATCTTATAAATGGTCGCTCTTACTAACATTTTGCCGGATAACTTATTCTATGGCCGACTCTTGTTCTATATTGCCTTTAGAGGTTATAATGGGGCTCATTCGCTGTGGAGAGGAAAACTAGAAATCGTGCCGCTATCGACTGAACACAAATGTGTACAATATAATATATAGATATATTATATTACTATATAATATATTATATTATAGTAAGGTCTGTAGTATCAATCCTGATACTCAAATGTATATTAACTTCTTTATGATAATTATTTTAATAAAAAATACTCGGAGGACAAAATTTTCAATAACTTGTAAAACTGCCATATTAATTTTTTACTCATCAAAGTCTTATTTGTCTTTGGAAAGTTGGTGTCAAAAAAATATCTTGTTTACTTGATTTCTTTATTCTATTGAAAGGGACATTAGAATGTCAATGAAATGGTTACACCGACGACGTTGTTACATACTGCCATATTCTGGAACGAAGCCGAGCTAAATTTAACAAAATAGTCTATAATCAGATATTTTTTTATATTTAACACCATGATGCAATAATTTAATGTTCTAAGAAACTTAAAAATAACAGCAGTTAAAAAATCAAATTTAAAGTACACGAAATTTAAGTCACCCTTTGTTCTTCTGTCAATATCTGAAAATCGGGTTAAAAATCTACACCTAAATCAATCCTTACATTGGAAACACTGAGGAAAAGCTATCAATTTCTTTGTCAACCAATTGCTCTCCCTCGCCATCTAATATCATTGATACAAAATACAGTCTTGAGCTGCAATCCGTGTGATTCTCCACGTACGGTTTGGTCCTTTAGCTATACTCGGTATAGTGAATTTGATCACAGTTTTATTTGGTCACAAGTTCAAATTGTTAGTAAAGTTGCTGTTTTTATAACGCATTTTATTTTCAGACAGTTATTTTTTTGCTTTGTAATATAATTTAATTGCCGTGTGGTGACGGCAGAGTAGAATACATTTGTCACCATCCCCTACTCTTCCCGTGGGTGTCGTAAGAGGCGACTTAGAGACTACACATTGAACAAAGAACGGGCAGCAGCGCTCTCTGATACAGTAACCTTTTTATGCGATCTCCAACCCGCCTGCCAAGCGTGGAGATTATGGCAAAACCCTCCACTTAAGTGGAGGAGGCTCATAGACCAGCAGTGGACTGTAACGGGCAGTTGATGAATATAATTTAATACAATCGCAGATATTTAAAAACCAAAAAGTAAATGGTGTGTTTTACCAGGAAGTCATGGAGAAAGCGGAGAGCAGAAGAGAGTAGAAGGGACTTCACTAACAAGAGAAGAAGAAGAATGAATATATTTAGTACAAAAAAAATCCTTTACTCTGCCCTCGTCTCATGTAAAGTGAGAAGGCTAGCATCATATTTTTTTTTTCGAATCCACGTTATACAACTTTTGAATAAGTGACCCACTACCACCTGACCTAACGTCACTTCCTCCTATATTTTAGTTTATGGCAAAAGTTTATTCAGGAGGATAAAGCTTGAACCTATAACTGGAACCTCACGATATCCAATGACCAATTGGCTAGCACCAGTATATACTGCTATGAAACACTCCCGTAAAAACCTGTTTCACTCCTCAGTGGGGGTTAGCACACAATGAGATCCAGTTTCCGCTCAGGATATGAAATTCTGCAGTGCACTCTACTGACGTTTATTCGGCTCCTGGTTTTGTGCAGTTTTGTTGTTTGAGTTCTGCGATAGCTGCGGAAACAATTACAGGTGCGGTGCAGCTGGTGTAACGGGTAGTGTCGGTGGCTGTTCGAATCCCACAATGCATATTCGAATTTAAGAAATATTATTACCGAAAAGATGACGAGACGACTGAACTACTAAAGACGACTAAAGTCCTACTGGTGGGAGCTTGCCCAGAACCGGGAGAGATGGTGAAACAGGGAGGCATTTTTCCAGCAGTGGGACATTCAAATAAAAAAAAAGTCAAAACAACGGCCCGTTACTGTCCACTGCCGGACTATGAGCCTCCAATCTCCACGCTTGGCAGGCGGGTTGGAGATCGCATGATTAAAAGATTACTGTATCAGAGGGTGCTGCTGCCCGTTCCCTGTTCAATGTGTAGTCCCTACGTCGCCTCTTACGACACCCACGGGAAGAGTAGGGGTTGGTGACAAATATATTCTACTCTGCCGTCACCACACGGCGGAGTGGGACATTACAGGTTAATAGTCAATAGTCAATAGTATTTTATCGAAAGCTTTCGATCTCGTGTCGTACGAGGTGCTATGGAATAAGCTGCGTGATGAAACTACATTGCCTCCTGAAGTCATATCATTGTTTCGTTTTTGGTATAGCCACCAAAGGAATAGTGTGAAGTGGGCAGGTGCAGAATCAAGCGTATATAGGTTGGAGTGTGGGGTGCGGCAGGGGGGGCTGAGCTCGCCCCTACTATTCAACCTCTATATAAACAAGCTAATCGCTGAGCTCAGCAGCACACAGATTGGTTGTCACATTGATGGAGTCTGTATAAACAATATTAGTTATGCTGACGACATGGTGCTGCTGAGCCCATCGATTGGCGCTATAATGAAATTGTTATCTCTGTGTGAATCGTACGCGGTGGCTCATGGGCTCAAGTACAACGCCAGCAAAAGTGAACTGATGGTTTTTAAGTCGGGGAATAAAAACTATATCAATATACCCGAAGTGACACTTAGTGGAGTTGCTCTTCGTAGAGTAAGTAAGTTCAAGTACTTGGGCCACTGGGTCACTGAGGATTTGAAGGATGATTGCGATATCGAGAGGGAACGTAGGTCGTTGGCTGTCCGTGGAAACATGCTGGCCCAAAGGTTTGCACGATGTACCAGAGACGTTAAGACTACGCTTTTTAAAGCATACTGCCAGTCGTTCTACACGTGCAGCCTTTGGGTCAGTTACTCGAAGCGGGCGTACAGCGGCCTGCGTATACAGTACAACAAGGCTTTCAGGCTGCTGATGGGGCTGGTGTGGCGCTGCAGCGCGTCAGGGATGTTCGCGGAGGCGCACACGGATGACTTTTACGCCATCATGCGAAAACGCTGCGCCTCCCTCATGACCCGGCTCCGCTCCGGCTCCGACAGTCTCCTGGGGGTGTTTGCGTGCCGGTGGGACTCTCCGATGTCGCATCACCTTGAAGTCATTCACAGGCTTCCAAATAAATAGAATTTGTATTTGTTGTAATTATTTTTATTATTAATACTAACATTAGTTTTTTAAGATAAGTAATCTGTTTTTACTGTTTTACTAATACTTCTATGGGCTCATTGTCTGAAAATAAATGATATTATTATTATTATTTATTCATAAAACAATATACATTGTTTGAAATAATAATTATAATAATAAATAATTTACTAGTCTTACATTATATAACATGCAATCTTATATTATGTCATAATTAACAATAAATAATTTAATAATCTAAAAACAAATTTCTAGCTCTTTATTTTTATTATTATTAAAAAAAACTTAGTCTTTAAAATCATCATTAATAAAATCGTCAATAAAATAATATATTTTGAGCAATAACAGTTTTAAATTTCCCCTAAAATCCGTGTATGAAGATTTCAACTTAAGAGACTGTGGCAAATAGTTATATAGTTTAACTGCCTGGTATCGGGAACTGTGTTTAACTATGTTCAATCGTGGAGCAATCTTCTGAACTAGATCTTTTCGTCTCGAATTCTCGCGAGCAACACATTCTTCTTCCGTTTAAAAAAAATCATTATAGTACTAATTATAGTAATTATAATACAATAATATTTAATACGTTTATTTAGCGCTTTTGCGGTGGTGCACAAAACGTTGTAAGCAAAGCTACATACACACTTACAAATAATTTTCAGGGCTGCAAAATTTAAGATGATGAGAATTGTTATAATGTTGACCTGCCCATATCCTGGTTGAATAGGCTTGAGGTCTTCTTCTTCAACGTGTGGGTTATAAGGTCGACAACCTACCTCACAAACCCTAGTGACAGTTGTACAGCCACCAAAGTCCACTGATATGGCTCGTGTAAACTACGAAATAGTAACCGGGACCAGCTTAACTTGAATTCCGAAGCACGGAATCATCTTTATTTTCGGACATTTGCGTGATTTATCCTGCAATGTCCTAACCAAACTGAAGACTGAAAAGATACGCATACTTATTATTTTATATTCACGATAGTAAGCTAATTTTAAAAGACAGTCAAAAATTATGCAGTTAGTATTAGGTATATAATTTAAACGAGTGTGATAAAATCCCAACAACAACTAATTTTTATTTTTTATTTTTATTTTATTTATTTCAGGAATAACAGCAGCCATATTGAATTAATACAATTACATAGTTTTAGTATACGATCTTAACAACAGAGTATTAATAAAAGAGAATGAAGGTAATATTAACGACACGCATGCAAGCCTAAACCACAAGCTAAATCCAATAAAAAATTCACCTACACCACCACCCTCCCTTTCCAATAAATAAATTCTTGTATTAGCTAATACATAAGCATGTATGCTAACGCGGACCGACCTTATCGAGCGGTATCGTAGTACTTAGTGAATTAACTTCTTGCAGCGTCCCTGCCTCATTTTTACACAGAATTGGCTCGATAGGGCTGCCATCTCACCATTTAAATAATAATTTCGATTGTTGTTTATTCAAAATTTTAATGATGTACTTCGTATTAATTTTACCACAGACGAAATATTTTTGATTGTTCTTTGAAATTATTATGATTTACTGACTCACTTCATCTTTCATAGAGGCTTGAAGATCGCGAAAAATGTAGAACTTCCGTGCTTAGATAATCTCGTATTTATCAGAAATGTTGCAACTAATTTATAACTTACCGCTTTATAGTCACTATCCTCCTGCGCCCACGCAAATCCGCTTCCGCTGCATTACCATTTTGGTAGAAAAATCAAATAGGTCCGTAAGAGAAAATAACCGGCCAAGCACGTGTCGGGCTACGCAAATGTAGGGTTCCGTAGTTGTCCAATATTACTTAGGTACTTACCTGTTTAAGACTGTTAACATTCATAAAAATATTCTTCTAAGATATTTATAGTACCAAATTTTTTATTTGTACAAGCATATTTTATAAGTTGGTCTATTTATTCGATAACCTGTAAAGCCTACTTGATGTTGATACTTTTCCTTTTAAAGAAATTAACACTAGCATCGAAAAATGGTATTAGCAAACCCCCATTATATTTAAAAAACCTATCCATCGATAGCTCACACTATAAGGTAATCGTGAATAAAAAAAAAAACCGCACTTCACGTGTACCAGAGAACCCTTCAAATTATTTTTTAAGATTTATCTTCAGCTTTGTCGTCATGATTAATAATATGTATATCCATGCCAAATTACAGCCTTTTCGTACTAAAAGTCTCTGAACTAAGCCGTGGACGGACAGACAGACAGACAGACAGACGGACATGGCGAAACTATAAGGGTTCCTTTTTGACTACAGAACCCTAAAAATCATCACTAAGCCTCTGACTGGGTCAAAAAGATCGAGTATTATAGCAGATTAAAAGCGTTTTGGAAAAGACGTATCCGAATGTTGAGGTTCCTTAGCTCAACATTCGGATACATATTATACTTATAACTGATTTAGCTAATAAAGTGACAACCCTAGATCTAACGATTGGTTCGACAGAGAAGAGAAGTGAAAAAGAAGCAATCCCCTTACTCAGATAATATACTCACACATACAATAAGGATATATGCAGCCAATATATTAGAATGTTCTATATTTTCAGTTGTTTCCACAGATGTGGCCTGCGGCGCTGGCGCTAGCCGTAAAACAATGACTTCTGTGTAATGACTCCAGTAATTTTTCAAAGGATTACCTATATCTGGTCAGTTCTTATCTGAAGACTTGTTAGGTGGGAAGCCTCAATCGTAATCAGATTCGTTATTTAATGCTGTAGTCACGAAAATAAGTTATACACAGTATATGTTTTATGTATGTGTGTGTATGTGTTGTGTTTTGTGTTGTGTTGTGTGTTGTGTATGTGTTGTGTTTGTGTGTTATGTTGTATGAAATATGTTATAAATGTTTTTTGTTTTGTAATATTTGTTTTATGTATAAGGCCACGCTTTTTTCCCGGAAACCGCAGACACCACGTAAAAAAGTAAATAAGTTATTTTTAGTGCATTATTGGCGATGTTTTGAGCGAGTGGGTGGTCTAGTGGCTAGGGCCGCTGCCTCCTGTTCGGGAGACGCGAGTTCGATCCCCACCACGTACCAATGTGTTTTTGAATTTCGAATTCATTATGTACGTTTATTTGACGCTCTAACGTTGGAGGAAAATATCGTAATGAAACCTGCACACTCTTACTTACCTACTTATTGTCAGTGACTTCAATCGAAATTATTGTGTGCTTAACGAAAATAGAAGCGTTATAAATATATTTTAGTTATTATTTCATAGTCCTAAATAAAATCATTAAGTTATATATGTCGTAATTGTTAAAAGTGGCCACTTTTGGCAGTTATGGCTTACTAGCGGTCCACCCGCGGCTACGCTCGCGCTATGTAAGATTTTCCCGTGGGAATAAAAATTTTCCCGGTAAAAAGTATCTTGTTTGTTAATCCAGGTTACAAACTATCTTCATTCCAAATTTCGTCCAAATCCGTCCAGTAGTTTAGGCGTGAAAGCGGAACAAACATCCAAACATCTAAACGTAGCTAATGTTTAACCTTAGCCCTGCAATGTCCTCCAAGTTCACAAAGTAAATTTTGTTTAACCCCAGCGGGATTCGTACCCAGAACATCCGTAGTGAGAGTCAAACGTTTTACATTCATAAGTAAAAGGGTTACCATCTGTTTACGCATTTTGTCATGAAACTTACTTAACTAAGTTTCTTTGTCTTGCGTACGCTTCACGTAATTTTATGAGTAATAAAAAATATACGATAGGTTAAGCCATGAGGAACTAAGGAACAGAAAAACAGCGTCACATTTACAAAAAACATGCTTCCAGCTTTAATTCATCATCAACATCTCATATACATCTCCAGGGGCTCGAGCCTACCCTGAATTAGGGCGGTTAGGCCGGCGACCACGGTGGCCCAGTGCTGGTTGGCCGACTCATCAACATCATCATCAACGGCCCGTTACAGTCCACTGCTGGACTATGAGCCTCCTCCACTTAAGTGTTTGGTTTTGCCATAATCTCCACGCTTGGCAGGCGGGTTGGAGATCGCAGATTAAAAGGTTACTGTATCAGAGAGCGCTGCCGCCCGTTCTCTGTTCAATGTGTAGTCCCTAAGTTGCCTCTTACGACACCCACGGGAAAAGTAGGGGCTGGTGACATGGTATTCTACTCTGCCGTCACCACGCGGCGAGTTGGTCGACTCACAGTAATGAAACTAATGAATTCTCCTCTTCTTTTTCCGGCCTTTTCCCATGTCTACTTGGGGTCGGCTCTCCTAATCGCACATCGCTAGTTCTGGGTCGTCAATGGGTCTAACTAAAGATTGTTCAGGTCCTTATGTACAGCCGATATCCAGGGGTCTACCATGATGTCTCGGTCCTGACGGAATGTTTAGGACTTTTTGAGTCATAATATGTTCGGGCCTATGAAACTAATGAATTAAATCTTCAATAAATAATATTATGTTTTCTGATAAATAGACTCTCTAAGAAGATTCCAATGAGTGTCAGTTTATTGTTTGCCCAAAAATAATTCCCGAAGGTATACAAAAGCTTCGGAATCTATTGCAGAATTTTAGGTACAATAATTCTGTCACCATACTATTGTTAGGGTATCAAAAGGGTACGAAAGGGTACGTAAGGCAACATTGTACCTAATGCACAAGGGAATAAGCTGAAGGAAATTGAAATAGTATTGTCCACATGATAAGCCTTCGGCTTTAGCTACTTTTTCGGTGTAAGAACTGTTTTTGCAGTTTATTTCGAGGTATTTTCTTTGTTCCTTTCGTTTAGTTTTCTGTGTAGGTATCTTATTTCAAATAGGACCAACATTTCTTACTCATCTTAAAACTTAGGAAACAAAAATACTTTTTATTCGCTTGAGAGTAAACAAGTAGCGGAAAAGTATTTTTTCTCTGACCAACAAGCAAGATACAAGATGAACCAACAATCTAGTGGACTGAGAATATATTAAACATCTCAGACACTTTTGGCATTAAAGGAAAAACATCAGAGGCAAATAAAAACAGAGTTTGTAAGGTTGGTTGTTAACTTTACGATCGTCGACAACCTGTACGATAGTGAGAATGATATGTGAGTCAAAGTTAAAAGTCAAAGTCAAAATTATTTATTTCCACAGGATGTTATTACATCACTTAGATCCGTCATTACATTTTTTTAGGTGAGTTCACTAACACAGATAAAATCCTATTCCCTCTCTCACTTTGTTTACAATCGTGGCAGCATTTATCATCCACACTTCACTTGCCCTAATTTTGTGGCTGAAAACAAACAGTCAGAGGTGCAATAAACAACGTTGTTGTTCCATTCACAAACTATAATAAAATATGGCATCTTCTAAACAAAACCATCTCATTGTTCACTCAAAGGTTGTAGAAATAAAGGAAGTGTGCAAAACATCCCTAAATTCACGTAAGATGTAGAAAATGGAGGAATAATGCAATTAAATTAAGAATAGTATGGACTTTTTTTTTACTAACTTCACCGGATATTGTTTGTGCTATGGTGTTTTTTTAATTGATTTGTGATCCATGCTTCAACGTTATTTTGTTTAGTTTCTTCTTAGCTTTGGCTGGACCAACCAATATAAAAAGAGTTAATAAATTAAATATTAAATAGGATTGTATTATAATAGCATAGCTTTTTTAGGTATAATATATCTTTGTAAAAAACGCTCTACAATAATTAAGATTTATTACTAACCGTCCTATGCCTCTGCCTGTGGATCTCCCTAGGGAGCAAAACTATTCTTTGTGTCTTATTGTAATTTTGCTAATTAAACTTTGCCTGAGGATAAAACTGGGGCTTTAGATCTAAATAATTATTTTCCCTTTCGTCTCGAGTGTACTTGTTTAAAAATATGTCTCGAGATAAACATTAAATAAGTAATTAACGAATTTGATTCTGCTTTAAGCATCCTTAACAAAACGTTGAACTAGTTTACTCTGGATTCTGAAATTGAATTTGGAATTCTTAATGAAGTGGACACAATGACTCAGATTTTGCAATAAAGAATTAAGAGTTTCTCTATAACTAAGTGGGCTGTTTCTTTCTTAAACTAAATTAGGTGTTTTCTTATTACTTACAATACCTGTTTTTATAAGGTTAATTTTCCTTCCACGCAAAATTCCACTTTTTCATGTTACGGCATTTCGTATCCGGTTAAAGAAGACAATACATTTATTATTATCTTCACAGTCATTGATGATTTAATCTTACCTCATAATTTTGTCTTTCTTTCTTTTCGAGTCGATTCGGCGACTAAATTTGGGAAGACCAATACTCTGCCACAGATATGGCATTATCTGTGGCATTATAGATAAATAAAATAATATAATAAAAATTGCTAATTATTGAACCATCTCCATAATAATACTACATCATTTATAAAAACTAACACCTAATCTTAAGTATATTACTAACATTTTATGTCGTTTTTTTTATTTTTTGTACAAATTGTTTTTTTTATTTTACATTCACAAATGTTATTAAGGGGAATTCGCAACACCTTACGAGGTACCAAATGAGAGACTGTATTTATGAAGTAAGATCAAATTGTTACCATTTGTAAGCAAATAAATAAATATGAAATATGAAATATATAGAGGTCTTCGCGTGTACAGGTGGTGGGGCACGCTGGGCAAGACAGTAAGTGAGCCATTGTTTAAACACCATAATTTTGTGATAAAGTTATCATAAGTGCGGTAAAGTGGCATACATTATTGTCTATGGTTACTCCATCGTAAATGTATCATCAACATCAACGGCCCGCTACAGTCCACTGCTGGACTATGAGCCTCCTCCACTTGGAGGGTTTTGCCATAATCTCCACGCTTGGCAGGCGGGTTGGAGATCGCAGATTAAAAGGTTACTGTATCAGAGAGTGCTGCTGCCCGTTCCCTGTTCAATGTGTAGTCCCTAAGTCGCCTCTTACGACACCCACGGGAAGAGTAGGGGTTGGTAACAAATGTATTCTACTCTGCCGTCACCACACGGCTAGTAAATGTAAATGTAATGTAAATGTATGGGAACAGAAAAAAATAATTTTTGACTTAACTTTTCAAAAAAGTATTTAAACAACCTGATAGAGCTCGTGGAGCACTTTTAGTAACAGTAATCAGTTTTTTGATATCTCGTATGGTTTAGAATAAATCGAGTAAGACGTTCCACCCTGTATAAAGTAAAGTCACGCGCCTGACTATGCCTAACTATGTTGAGGATCTCAATAGCTACCCATTTACGGGTAAAGGCCTCCTCCATCTGTTCCGTAGACTGATACAAAAGGTTTTAGACCGTTCCTAGACGAATGACTTGCGCGTTAAGTTTTGTTGTCTCCATTTAAACCTTCTTTTTCGTCATAATTTTTTATCATATAGGTTATAATATTTAAGCTCTGCTAAAAATAGAGCAAAATCGTTATAATAAAGTGTAATTTCAAATTATTATACACATAACAGCGAATGGTAGGTATTTTGCCAAGGTGTTTTGATATTGTTAGAGGCTAGTGGACTGTTGTGTTGCGGTTTGGTCAGGGTTTGTTCAGCAGGAAAACAGCTTCGTACTTCAATTCTTCTTCGTCCTAGCGTTTTCCCGGCCTAGTGCTGGGGTCCGCTTTTCTACTTAATCTTCTCCACTTTGCCCGGTCTTCGGCATCCTTAGGTGTGAGATTGTTCTCTTCACTGAATTTATTTATTTTAAGAACACAAAGAACTTAGTTACACAGCGTGACAACGTAGAGTTGAGAAGGAAGTCCAAGATTGACAACATTAAAATATTTATCACTTGTGTTGCCATAAACAGATATTGATAATAATAATAATAATAATAATAATCATTTATTTCAGGCAAAATTTACATAAAGGTCTTAAATATGTAAACAGAGGCCCATATAATAATATTCCATATTTTATTTCTCATTCATGAAATTAAATTGACATATTTGCATGCCTAGTTAACGTAGAATACCCAAAATTTAATATCAAAAATGTGTATTCTTGCAAATGAATGTATTTTGTATTTTTTCTATACTGCAGGCGTACATAAAACAAATAAAAATAAAATAAAAATCATAACAATATCTCCGCGAGCTCCAGCATTCCTACTAGCAATAAATCCAGTTTACACCGGTTGAGAACGTCTCGCAGTCCTAAAATTCCGACGCAAGGCTTTGTGTCCGATCGAATAATAGCGCTGTATTAGGGCGAAAATATCCCGTGAAATATGTTTGTGTCGAGTCTGGGGAGTTTGCTGCATCGATATTCTTTGGTGCAAAGAGGAAGCGATAGCAATGATGCGCATTATTCTTCGAGATTGTTTATGGCTTTGTGTATAGTCGCTTCCTGACTGGCTTCTTTATAGATATAGTTCTTTCTTTTATTCGAAATTTAACTTTTATTAATTGAATACTTCATACAACTATTGAGATATTACGGGTACATAGTGACACCCAATTTTATTTCTTAGATTACGTCTGTGATTACGTCTATTGACGAAATATCGATCATCGGTCACAGAAAGGAACAAATATCTAATAATTTATAAAGCGAAACACGAAAAATTTTGTCGATCTTGGACAGGACTCGAACCTGCATCTCCTTGGCATCTCCTTTTTTCTTCAATTTGCTATTTGCGGTTTTCATATTGCAGAATTACGTGGCAATACAGCAATTACGGCATTTCATCAACAGCCTGTTACAGTCCACTGCTGGACTTTGAGCCTCCTCCACTTGAGGGTTTTGCCATAATTTCCACGCTTGGCAGGCGGGTTGGAGATCGCAGATTAAAAGGTTACTGTATCAGAGAGCGCTGGCAGCTCGTAAGTCGCCTCTTACGACACCACGGGAAGAGTAGGAGTTTGTGACAAATGTAATCTACTCTGCCGTCACCACACGACGGTATTTTATTTTAAGATGTGCAAAAACAGCGTCAACTCCCACTGTCCACGTTAAGCCACATAAAATGAAATGAATAGTTTGTTTACTTTTGGATATTACATCTCTTAGTTTCGCCAGGGACTACACATTGAACAGAGAACGGGCAGCAGCGCTCTCTGATACAGTAACCTTTTAATCTGCGATCTCCAACCCGCCAGCCAAGCGTGGAGATTATGGCAAAACCAAACACTTAAGTGGAGGAGGCTCATAGTCCAGCAGTGGACTGTAACGGGCCGTTGATGATGAAAATTATATAAAAAAATAAATACGTTTTTATTGCCTTCACAACAACAGAACAATTACAAATACAATACTAAGTAGGAACAAGTTTGGCAAAAGGTACCAGTCTCAGCAAATGCTTGACATATAAGTATGCCTACCGCTGGTTTTCAGACTGGCCCCACTTCTTGTGTCACTCACACACACACTATTATAACTTGTTTTTTTTAGCATCAGTATAAAGTTGTAAACCGTTTGACTATGCGTGGCTGTTATAACGCACATACCACTCCACGCATCACGTAACACGAAGAATGCAGTTTGTTTTAGCTTTTTGTAATTTTCTTCACGTTTCATTTATATATTACTAACTTTAAATCTTATACCAATATTCGAACTTGAACTTTATGGAGTTTCTCCCCTCTTATGACACACACCCTAACATTAGGGATTCCGATCAGGTAGACGGTCGATACAGAAAATTGAGTTGCATACCCGAACCTAGTCAGGCCAGGGTAAAATATTATTCGTCGGGTGCTTGCACGGAAGAAAGAACTTTTAATTTTTTTTGGTATAATATTATTGAGATATTTTTTAAAGGAAAAGGAGACAGCCCTAAGGTTTTCGTTGTGTGAACCGATAGCAAGGCAATTTTGAAATAGGTAGTAATTGTTAGATACAGTTTAAAAATAATATAAAGGTATAAATGTAGTTTATCTAAACAAAACTTTAATCATGCAAAATTTAAACCTTACGAATAAATACATTGATTTAGATTAAGAAACTATTAAAAGAACCGTAAAAATGTAAACCCTGAAGAGTTTCTTCGACAGGTCCTCTCTACAGAATCCATACTTGTTAGTGAACGTGTCAATTTAGTCAGTCTAACAATTTTTTAAATAAAATAAAAAACTATTTTTATTTTTGCGTCATAATTAATTAATTAAGTATGTGGAAGATTTATCAGTTTTCAACACGAACACTCTCTTGATCTTCAGTTTAAATTTATCTAAACATTAAAATAAAGTTATCTTGAGTCCTAATAGTCCGTGAGCCCGCTCTAAAATTGCCTACGTCATATAATCAAGGCTTGAATACCTGGTTGAATTTTCAAACCTGTTTGCGCGCATGTCCATACATTTTTAAAATAGCATTTTCATTACGATTCGGCTCGCAAGAAGCGGTATTTTTTTCGGTTCTGATCATAGAGCATTTTCATTTTGATCTCTGCTCAAATATCAGACTTAACTCTTTGGTCCTCGATCTGGTTTCGCTGCATTTATTCACAATTTATGCACAAGAAAGAAAGAGATGACATTAACCAGGCTTATCCCAGAAGCGATATCGCTCGTAAGTCGGTTTCGCTTTACGAGTGATTCGCCTGGGATCTGGTTTGAAACCAAAATTCACCAGGTTAAGAAAATACCGGTTTCCAGCCCTGCATATGATATCACGATCAAATGCATGGCACACGGTCAGAAAAGTTGCGCTGAGGAAGAATCAGAAGAATAAAGTACCTAAAATTGACCGGAAGTTTGAGAAAATCCTTCACTTCCGGTCAAAATTTTAAGGGTATATTTACGTCATTCTTGATTGATTCTTACTCAGCACAACTTTTCCGACCGTGTGCCATGCATTTTATCGTGACGTCATATGACATAGGAATTTTTGGAACGGGCTCACGGACTATAAGAGTGTCATTTCTAACATTCCCAACTGCCACGTTCTGTCTCCACTAGGGTACGATTGCAAATTACCAAGCACCTTCGAGTGGGAAGCGATTGATATAAATGTGCCGTTTGTATGATCGATCCTCTCAGATTGTTATATTAGGGATCATGGCTTGGAGGGCTCTCCCCGGAGGAGATATTGATGAATTTCGCTAAAAGGTTATTGCGTGATTAAGAGGGGACCAGGTGTGACGTGGAATGTTTAAGATAATAGTAAATGGTTGTATAAAAGCTTCGTTTTCGGTGATATAGAAGCTACGGCTATTGCCTTCCGAAGGCGGCAGTTTGAACCCCAGATTCAGAATTCGTTAACGTAATGATGTATTTATTTCACGCTTTTACGATGACGAAAAACAGATCTTTGCTCACGCGTGAACAAATACGAAGTTTGTGTCGAATAATCGACGTTGTGTTAGACAGGAAGAGCTGACAGCTTCAAAATTCTTCATTCGACGCGAACAATTTTTTTTTATAATTTAAAGTTTATGAACCATAATTTCTATAAACTGAAAAGTTACTTCACCTCTTATTTTATAATTATAAAGTTTTTTATTAATAAATCAATAAAAGAAATAATATTAAATAGTTTTTAAAAGTTTTTAAAAGTTTAATCTGTCAGAGCTCTTTCTATAATAACCCGAGTATAACTGATTATCCTTATTTAGGGTGAGCAGCGCCGGCGCCGGTGGGAATTAAAATCTCAAGTTATTTTATAAACTGTGGACTGTATTATTGAAATTAATTAATAAAGTAACAATAGCTTACTACATGACCCATAGCAGTCAGATTTTGTAGAGGATAGAAAAAGGAAATTACGTCACACCTATGGTGTTGCTATATTAACAATAATCTGTATGTTGCAATATTGAAAATTGAACATAGGGTAGTCTTGAGGAGCCCCTAGGTAGGGTCGTATTACCTACGGTATTATAATCTGAATACAGGCGATAATGGTCTGAAACTCAGTTGATATAGTACTCTGCCTATGGTACTCATTATTTCAGAATTTGATACAAATTTTTAAGGAAAATTTGCTTGTAAAAAAAAAATACTGTTTAGCTGTTTGTTTTAACTGTTTTTTGTTTTGTTTGCCTGTTTTGTTTGCTTCGTGTTTATTAGGTGGTGTAAATTCGTAATGCATCTGCAAAAAAAATATCTCATTCATCTACCTATTTGTAACGCCAGAAAATTTATGATTTCAAATAAAACTCGAAAAACTAAACTTGAAAGCCTTACAGTTTGCAATATTCATTTTATCTGAAATATAATTATTTGAAAGAAATTGAAAGTTTTTTACACAGCCTCAGGTAAATCAAAAGACGCAAAATTAGTTTTAAACCAATCTACGTGAAAAAATTACATTCTGGCCCTATTCCAATAGCTGAGTCGGGTGGAAAATTGCACGTGCTCGCTAGAATAGGTTGAGACAGCAATATCGCATTAAATTAAGAAAAACTTAAGACATGCTATGAAAAAAAACTTTGAATTTGTTTATAGTAAAAGTTTTTAGGTTTATGTTTTTAGAACGAATGCAAGCAGTAAGAATTGAAGTGAAACTATTCTGTATTTTTATTAATAAATGCAAAGGTGAAGGTTTCCTATTTTCTTTTTTCTGAAAGTTGACATTAAAATTCCTAAATTTAAATAAGAAACAATTTAAAAATTTATTCCAAAGAGCCACATATAAAGAATTTATTTCCACAATTTTATTTAAAATACTTAGTCAGGATGCAGCTGCACCAGTTTTACGTGTGAAACTAAATCTTTTTTTTTATTCGACCTGACGCAGGTGTTTCGTGAACCATAGTCGTGCTATTCTATTTTCTAGTTCATGGAATAGCATTTTATCATTATTTGAACATAAAATTGGGTGAGATACTGCTTTGAGTTAAAAATTTATGCTTCTGGTCTAGGTAACGGTTATCAGTTTTTTTTTTCATGCGTCTATTAAGGGAAGTAAGAGTTTTTGTAATAAGTAATTAAGTAAGTATATTATGCTTGCGTTATATATCAAGTTAACCGCCTGCCAAGCGTGGAGATTATGGGAAAACCCTCCACTTAAGTGGAGGAGGCTCATAGTCCAGCAGTGGACTGTAACGGGCCTGTTGTTATCTAACAAAAGCCGATTTTTTAATGATTATTTTCTCAACCTTCTTAATTGGAAAAAACAGAACTGCTACCATCTTAAATCGTATTAATAACTTACATGTCTTTTGTTTTTACACCAAGTTTCCTTCGGTTACTGTCTAACTTAATTTTCTGAATATTTTTACTTTCCTCTTTCAATAAGAATTACTTAATCGTAGTGGGGTTCGAACCCGCGTCTCCCGGACGGGAGGCAGCGGCCCTAGCCACTAGACCACCGGCGCTCTCTTACTTTCTCTATGTTGGGAACTATTCTGTGACTCAGTTGCCATAGTTACAATAAAGTTGTCGATTGATCGACGCAATGATACCTGTTATATCCGATTCCGAAATGGACAGGCGTCTCAGTGCGCGATTTTATCCGCGATCCGTACGCGACTGCGCGATCCGGATCTGACAAACATTTAAATTTTATACGCTCGTCCTATACAATCCCATGTAACGCGACTCTGTAAAATTGTACTGTTGGTGATAGACGTACTGCAGTATTTCAGTGCAGTTTACATATCACATCAGCCGTTCCGAGGTCGAATCTCGGTGGGGACACTGTTAAACTTTTTTTTTATTACAAAATTGGAAAAGAAAAGATAAAGTAGCGATGTTATTTTGAACTAGCTTTCCGCCCGTGGTGTCACCCGCGTTAAATGAGTTTTACCGAGGGAATGAAGTGTTTTAGCGCGGTAAAAAGTAGCCTATGTCCTATTCCAGGACCTAACCTTTATGTGTGCTAAATTTCATCCTGATCTGTCCAGTGGTTGAAGCGTGATTGAGTAACAAACATCCAAACTTTCGCATTTATTATATTTCAGTATGATGAATACGAAAACCTACAGTTAGGGAGTAGCTGTCAAAAAAAAGATGAATTTACTCCCGCTTCAAAGTTGTTGCAATCAATGTGATTTCGATGTTTCACAGCTCTAAAATTAAGATGTATATTTATCTCGTATTTTTTGAAGAATGGATCTAATACAGCATGAAATTTACATCGTTTCGTTCCCGCCGTCAAACTGAACAAATTTTCACGAAAAAAAAAATTCCTGCGATAAAAAAATTTTTGGTCTCTCCATACAAAATGGGTCGGTCGGGAGTCTCACTTTGTATGGAGAGGCCAAACATTTTTTTGTCGCAGGATTTTTTTTTTTTTTAAGTTGTTCAGTTTGACGGGTACTATCACTACACGGCGGGAACAAAACGATGTAAATTTCACGGTGTAATACTAAATTTTTTTCAAAGTAATCTTAAATAGTTACTTCCTAAAGTTACTGTACCTTATTGAACCAGATAACCTGGTAATCATTTATTTTTCCGGTTTTTTTTTCAATTTTCATTGTAGCTGTATTTGCGTAAGACCGCACTGATAGAAACTTCTGTGAAAGTAAATGTTACCAATTTATAAAATAAGTTATTGTTAGGTAACTTGTTCAACATTATTACGTTTCTATGTATATCTAAGTTCATTAGTAAATACTGTCTAGATATTTTGAAACTTATAAAAGCACTTGGTATAAGTAATAAATTTTCATGAACGCACACATTTTCTTCACAAATAAAGCGTTTGTATTATTCACGATACGTGATTTTAATATTCATTAATTATGATTTAGCTTTCACATATACAATTTTAAGCCTTTTGTCAAATAACATTTGACTAAAATAATTACCAACAAAGCTAAAATAGACAAATTAGTATGTAAATTAATATGCTTATGTTCAGCCAGTACAATACGAAGTCACTAATCAAATTTGCTTCTTTTTATTGTGTCAAACCAGTAACTTGTATTCAATTTAATACCTACAGTAATCTTCTCAACTAATTGAATAAATCAATTAGGTCACGTAAAAAAATGTCATAAGATGAAAAACAATCAAAATCCGTTATTTCATCATCATCATCATCATTTCTGCCGAAATACGTCTGTCGCCCAGCAGCCGCCACAAGCTGCTGCACCACACGAAGAATGTTGTAAAGGATTGGTATGTGGCAATATCCAGGGCACAGTCCCAAGAAAAAGGTATTTATATATTATATAACTAACATGGAAAAATTCTAACTTAGATAAGCTTTAAGAGTTTACTGTCGGAGATCAGGACATGAAGTGAAGAATTTTAGCAGAAAAAAGACAAAATCAAAACGTTAGAAATCTAAATTTTAAAATTATTTTATAATGAAAGATAAAACTGCCAGCAAGAAAGGTTGCCAGTCATAAAACAGGAAAGAGGACGAATGCCTCGTTACACGTCTATTGCTGGGCCAAGGCTCTCTACGGCTTCAGTTCTTCGTGCAATGTCCCGCCCACTGCCACATAAGCTTTGCAGTTTTTTTTTACAACAGCAAATCTGCAGTTGTGTTGAAGTCAGTCTGCTTACACGACCCGCATTACTGATTCTGGCCGTGTCGGGTGTCCGGTGCTAAAATTGAGTTGCATGCCCTGGGCTATCGGAGTACGATACAAAATGCACCAGCCGCTCAGGCAAGTCCATACCAAAGAGAATGGTAGGCTTGCTTAGGAGAGTCATGCTTCAGAAATCTTTGGTCCATTCCATCATGTAACCACGGACTTCAAATGTGTTCCGTGCATCAATATAGATTTTTGAGTATTTATTGACGTAGATACTTTGAAGACGTAGATACTTTGAACTTGGCACCATTCACAGATACAAAAATATCTATGACACAGTTCAACAAATTTATGAGTGTGTGTATCAAGCGACAACGTTTGACACTATAGACAAATTTTCCAACAAAAAACCCTTCAGATTAAAAAAAAACAGGAGAGAGAGAAAAAAAACATTAATCGTTTTCCATTCCACGTGATAAACCTAAAAGGCAACCCACCATACAATCCTACAATAAAAAGTGTTAGATAGGTCTTATCTAAAATCAGTTTTAAGATTTTAAAACAAAACAACAATAAAAGAAAAAGTGAATAAATGTTATTGTTTGCAGATTTAAATTATTTCTCACATTAACTATATTTAATTAAGCATCCATTTACAACAAGAGCATTATCGAATTCAACAAACAAGTCTAGACCTGCTGGCGTCATCCACTCAAGACTTACAGCACATAGAAAACACTATATTGCTTCGTAGCTATAGCAAATAACCTTATACCTATACTAAAATAGTTCAAACTTGAATTGTACGAACATTCTAAAGGTGAGAGTGATTTATCTTAAGTTGAGTGCACTGAGTCGTAACAGCTCAGACGCGACGTAAAAGAAAGAGAAATGTACTCGTTGTTACACTATTACTGAATAGTATTTTCTAGTGGTTTTGTGATAAATGGCATTGTGAATTATTATGGAGATCACGTGCGTTTCGTTCAAAGGAATGTTCAATGGTTCACTGAAATTGAGAGGACTGTATGAAAAAAAATGTATAGTAGAAAAAAAGGATGACAATGGAAAAGTAAATGCAATAAAAAAATAGAACGACGAATATAACTGGTATTGTAGGGAGTGAGTATCGGTGGTATAGTTCTTAAGGCCGCTGCCTCCCGTCCGGTAAACGCGAGTTCGATACCCACCACGTACCTATATGTCTTTGAATTTCGAATTCATAATTTGTATGTTTATTCGACGCTCTTACGGTAAAGGAAAACATTGCGAGAAAACCTGTACACTCCTCTAACAAAATAATACAAAGGCTGTGTGAAGTCGACCAACCCGCACTAGGCCAGTGTCGTCAACTAAGGCCTATTCGGTGTATACTCGAGCCCCTTAGTGTATATAATGATCCCACTCATTCAGGAGCACAAGAGCAGAGTTCAAATATGCACATTTATGTAACATACGTCCCATTTTTCAACACGTAGGTACAAAACAAGTTGGCCAACTGTTGTAGTTTTCTTAAGATACGTAATTACTTAAGAGAGTAAAGAAAAGCAAGCGGGCGTAGCCGCGGCGCGCGCAGACAGCTCTAATAGTTAATAAATAAGCAAGTTGTTTGTATCAGTGAAAGCGTATTCTCTGGAAATTCTTCGCCCTTCGCCTCGACCTCGAAAATCCAAATATAAACAAAGAAATCCGAATTTCAACACAAAATTTCAACGTCGCAATTTTAATACAAAACAAACACCTCTTCCGAAGTAGGTTGCTAGTAACTTGAGGAACAGATGAGGCCGGGCGAAGTCAAACATTTCTAGTAAGCACAGATGCACAATGGAAATAGTTAGTAGAAGCGATGTCTCATGTTTTCAGAGACCTGATAGTTAGATTCTCATGGATGTTTTTCTATAAGAACATACATACATTCAAGTAGAAATAACTAAGAAAAAGTTAATGTCGTTAACTGATGTTTTTATTTGAAATTTAAAAACTTTTAATTAGTTATATTTTATTTTATAAGTACGTACACAATTAGGTAATATTAGAGTTAATATTAGAATTCATTCGGTAGTACTGGCAAACTCCAAAGTATAGGTATATCTGTTTTAGCTAAGAAAATAAGTGCGTTGCTTTAAGTGTCAAAAAGCATTGCATAGTTTTAAAATCAGCTCATTATTAACATAAATCATTTCATTTCTAGTTATTAAAATTTCTAAGTTTTCACGCCAAGGCCTAAAATCTTCTTACCGACCACGCTAGGCTTCCCCGGCGTGATGTATGGGCGCCCTGGGCATATAAATTCTATGCAATGCAGTTTTCTAAGTGCCAAAGTTTATACTTCAAGCTTGCCTGCCAGCACGAAGCAAAGAGGATAAGGGATGATTGTATTTCACTTGCAGATTTTCTTCTTGTGTTTTTAAAGGGGTTTTTTTTTATCTTGTTGGTTATAATGTCATCAACCAACCTCACAAACCCTGGTATCATTGTTATGGAGTTTGCTGGCGGTGACATGACTCGTGTACGACTTTTCGTGTATAGTTATTCACGTGCCTTCCGAATCACGGAATCATCTTTCTTTTAAGTCCTAACCAAACTGGCTGACTTTCCGTGGATAGTAGCCGGGACCCACGGCTTAACATGCCTTTCGAAGCACGGAATCATCTCCAAATCAGCAAAGCCAAAGCAAAACGATTTTTGTTATAAGTGTCCCCACCAGAATTCGAACCCAGAACCTAATTATCTACAACTATTCCGAGCTCTACTAGGATGTAAAATAATAAAATTATTACCGTTATTTCGTTATTTGCAGATCGTTATATGGTCGTCGTTACTGTGGTGAGCATCCTCCTTTATGGATGCTGGCTGGTTGTTCGTCCGTTTCGTTCGACATATTTTATAATAAGTATATGAATATCGAATGGTTTCTTTTTTGTTTGAGAGTCTGACTGACAGCCGTCGTGCCACGGTCCAGACGTTTTCGTGTACATTATCTAATACTATGATGCACTGGTGTTCATATTCATAGCATAGGCTCTTAGAGCAACGCCCCCACGCTCTTCGAACCCGCTGTCTTATCAGTTGATACGCTTTCATAGTTCTAATGGAAGAAAATAAATGCACTGGAACACTCTAAAGTGAAAATGCGAAAAGTGGGCTTGTTTTTCCTCTGAACCTTTCTTCCCCATCGGTTATCGGTTCGACGAGCTATATGGCCTGCCTATTGCCACTTCAACTTGCTTATCCTGAGAGCTATGTCGATGACATTGGTAATTAGCTCAAGATGAAAGAAATAATATAGTTTACTTTAGTTATATTTATCCAGCAGGGGACTGCAATAGGCTGATTGATTGATTGATATTGATCCACTGTCTTCGCTCTGATCAGAAGACTTCAAAATATTGTCTATAAAAGCAGCAGAAGCTTATGACTCATAACCAATTAGAGAAAAACGAACAAGTGTTTTTTTCACTAGGGGAAACCATAGGAATCGAACCCACGACCTCCGGATCTAGAAAATGAAATGAAATGAAAATAAATGAAATGTATTTATTTGCATAGATTTTTGGTAAATTAACATGGTGTAATAATTAAATGTGAACCACAAAAATCTGCCCATTACAGGGCGTACAAATATAACGAATTACTAAAATATATCAATAATAGAGCCCAATGTATAAATGAATAATAAGACTACGGAGGCAATCGTAAAAAATATTGAATCATTTGGCCAAATATTTTGCCGTAGTTTTAGTGTGAGCTTCGCGTGTGCCAACTAAGGATCTGCTCACCCCTTTAGGGATATGTACGTGATATGGTTATATGTAAGTATGTATGTAAGATATAGTATGAGGCGCAGAAAGTGCAAACATCATGTGCAGAAATTGTTGTACTATAAGTATTTAATCGCAGAGGGAATAAATTATGATTTTTAACCATACAGGGTTTTTAACATAGATTATCTCGAAAACCTTGCGCGGTAGAACATCAAGTCAATATCATTTTGTTCGTCTATAGATCCTCTATCGATATATACAGGTTTTATTTTGCGCCGTTTTGTCAATAAAAATCCTACATTCCCGCAAAATAGTGGTTATCACTATGCCAGACTCCCACACGGGGATGTTCAAACCCCTTTATAAATATTTTCACATACGAATAAAACAAATTTATATTTATTTCTATAATTATGATATTTTATATACTTACCAAAATATTTTTATTTAGTCCCTACATGTTTTGAAAACCACTTATTATAGTTACTGCGGTTCCACACGTACGGTATTGTATAAATAAAACATGCCCTTCGCATTAGAGGGTGTGATCTGGCCACCCAAGCATGACCATGGACTTATAAAATTAGTGCAGCCACACTGGCAACACCACGCCTCAAACACGGGGTGAAAAAAGAAAGCATTATTGAGAAACGAGGGGATAGTAATGAAATTACCAGCCTGTGCTGGTTCTGACTAACACTCCCATAATATCACCTGATAGACGTTTTGCTGGACAAAGGACTCCCCGAAGAATCTTCACAATAATGACTGATCCTGCGCTGCCTGCATCCAGCGGCATCCCGCGACCTTCACCAGTTCGTCGGTCCACCTTGTGGAAGACCTAACCTCGCTAAGACTTTGTGTAAGTTGTCGCCAAGCGGTCATTTGCATAAATAGATTATCAAAAATATGATTATATATTTTTGATAGTCTATTTATAGGCAGAATAGTCAAAAAATCAGAAATCAAAATGGCGACGGAAACTAGGCTGAGAACGCCCTGCATAGAGAATGATATCTAGGACTTTCCTCCCGCGCCTGTCAGTTCAATCTGACCTTTCCTCGTTTTTAATAAAATTACTGTGGCGATGTGCAAACCGCACCATGCCATTAAAAAAAATAAAAAATAAACATAGGCAAAAAAAAAAGAAGCTCTTGCGCCCGCCTCGTACCTACAATCCAATAATATTGCAAGAAGCTCTAATTTAATTGGTTACAAAATAAATTCAAGATCCATTGTAGCTACCAGAAAGTAAAAGAAATCTATTTTCACTTCCTAGCCAAATAATTACGCCTTATCCAATTTCTGCCATAAATTCCACTCCCCTCTCTCGAAACCCTAAAACCAAATGTCCCATGCAAAAACGCAATATCCCATTTAAGGCCATTTTCCATAAATTATTGCCCAGAATTTCGTAAAGACAAATATCGCTACTTTGTTAATTAAATTTGAAATGTCAAAATGTTTATGTTACTACAAAATGGACTGTATTTGATGACGCTAAAGTTAATTTTAGAGTAGTTTAAATCTAAGAAGAGGGGTGAATTCAAGTAAGCGCGAGAGATGGGGTAACGACTGAATCAGCAGTTGCAGAAAAGGTGTCTAATGAATCAATTTTATAAATAGACTAGCTGACCTGGCAGACGTTGTCCTGCCATTTTTCCCCTACACCTACCCTACACCGATATATTTCTGAACGCGTCATTTGACATAGACATACCTTTATTATAATTTGACAACCAAGTGACACTGGAGACCCGAATTTACCCTAACAACGAAACGAATATCAAATGTTTGTTAGGTTGAAACTGTTACTATGGGATTATTACTATTGAAAATTGTATTTCCGGTTCCCGTAGGAATGAGATGTTTTTACAAAATAAGAACAATCCTATGTTCTATCCTATAGGGCCTAACCTAAATGTGTGCCAAGTTTCATCCCGATCCGTCCAGTGGTTCAAGCGTGATTCGGCAACAAACATCCAAACTTTCGCTTTTATAATATAAGTAGGAAATAGGATTATTATTGTTACAGATTGCGTCTCTTAACGAAAAACGACACGCGAATGACAAATTTTGACGATCTTTCATAGAACTTGGTGACATAATTGGTAATACGCCTGTGTCTAGCCCAGATAGCCAAAGAGATGCAGGTTCCAGTCCTCTCCAAGATCGTCAAAGTTTTTAGCTTTATAAATTACGTAATTAGTTTTCTCTCTTTTAAAAATAACAGTCTTACTTAAGTTTTACAGTCTAACTTTGAGAAGTAATAACTAACGTTAAATCTTACTTTCATATCACTACAGAACAGAATACCCAAACAAAAAGTTAGAAAACACACTTGACAAAGTTTTGCCTCAGTGCATCCCTATCTTTTCAACACTGCATAATAAATGATTTGACTCATTTGAATTTAATTTATGAAATTTGTTTTTTCCCGCCTGAATCAGCTGTGTAGATGTGCCGGTGTTCGGCCATGCAATCTATGGAGCATCTGCTGTCTTGTCCTGACTGCCCTGTCTCTTGCACAATGGCAGATTTAAATGATGCCAACCAAAGAGCCGTGTGGTGACGGCAGAGTAGAATACATTTGTCACCAACCCTTACTCTTCCCGTGGGTGTCGTAAGAGGCGACTTAGGGACTACACATTGAACAGGGAACGGGCAGCAGCGCTCTCTGATACAGTAACCTTTTAATCTGCGATCTCTAACCCGCCTGCCAAGCGTGGAGATTATGGCAAAACCTTCCACTTAAGTGGAGGAAGCTCATAGTTCAGCAGTGGACTGGAACGGGCCGTTGATGTTGATGTTGAACCAAAGAGCTGTGGATGTGGCCAATTATTGGGATGGACTGGTTTAAACGACACGAGAAGAAGAAGCTGAGTAGACTCATTCGAATTTGAACCACAAAGCTTCGCCCTTCACTAAACACTGACCCTTGCCAGACCAGCCCAATCAGGAGAAATTAGGGAGTTATGACGAGGGTCAACGCCGTCTTCCAGTAATGCTCTTGTTTTGTGCTGGTTTGTTACTAGTGGGGACGACGGTTCAACGGTTATGCCGAGGGTGTGACCCCGTCACATCTTAAGTTTGTTCCAGTTTCGGCTGTCAGAAGTCGATGAAAGTTTATTTACCGAGGAAAAGATTATGTTCAGCCAGTGAAAATTAATAACTTTCTGGAGAAAAAGGTTGGGGCTAACGGCAAGAAGTTTAGATTTTTTCTGAATGAATGAATAATGAATACTTTATTTCATACTAAGGATAAAAAGTACAATTACAATAGTCATGAAAGAAATAGAAAATGTATTAGTTAGGAAGCCTTATTGTTAAACAGCGATTTCTTCTAGATAAATTTTACTACCCTTATAAAACAGTAAAAAGAACATCAAATCGGTGCAGTAAAGATAAAGATAAATATTGATAAACCATTTTGAATTATTATTATTATTATTTTTTGGACTTAATCACTCTTTCAACCAAAGTGGTAATAATAGCGGACGCAGACATGACATTATGAAACGTTATTTTTGTTTTTATTTATTTAAAAAGATACATTTCGGAATGCGAGTCATTAACAGCGTTATATTTTTATTTAAAAACACGAAATTCAGCCGAAATTACTTCCGCGGTTTCCTCTTCGTCCGTCAAGAGGGCGCTGATGACTTTATAATACATTTTTGATGTTTTATTATGATTGGTTCGTGATTTAATGTTTACAAAGTTCCAATAAAATACTTTCATAACAATCTGTTCGCGTTCATTGATAACATTTGGGTCAAAGGCAAATATGAAATGAAGAAAATGTCTTAAAAATATTAGTAATCTGTTAATAATTTTTTAAGTAAAAAATTCTTCAAAATTTTGTTTGCGAGTATTGGAGACCTCATACGTTAAAGACCCAGTGCGGCCTATTGTCATTGGAAAGTCAATTTTCCCTTCGGATTGGTTGATTTCAATATACCTACCTTTATTGATAGGTACGGTCGGTGACAAAGACACTTGAGACAGATGCGCCTAGATGTGCGTACTTGACTGTCTCAGGTAATTTGTAACCGATATTACATACAATTACTTTCTCTTCGTTGTAAGAGTTTGTACACTAAAAAAAATTTAATGAGCCGTTCACCTTGGTACATAAGTAGCAAAGCTCTAGAAAATACGTAGGAAAACGGGATAGACGGACGAAATGAGCTAGACGCATGACGTAATGAGCTAGACGCATGACGCGTATGAGTTGGACTCATTATAGAGTAATTCGTCGACTCATTATAAAGAGTGACTTACCCCAGTGCACTTTTTTCTCAGTGTAATTCAGAGCAAATCATAGTAATTTCGTAGTTCAAAAAAATTTACGTATTGGAGTACAAATTGAAACTACTACACATAGGACAATCAAACAGACAAACCTCTGTTTTTCTATAAAACGAAAAACGTTGACAAGTCAAAATTTTTAAACTACCAATACACCATAAGATTGAATATATTGAATATATTTATATATTGATCTTCTGCATAATTAGTAGAAAACAAGCAAAAACGGTGAATTCTTCCATTCTGTTCCACACAAGTGGGTCTAAGTGGTGGCTGGGTAAGAGCCGCGTCGCACAAAGCAGCAGTGAACTGCGATTCCATGCACTTGATCGCTGCAGGCGTATGCACCGAGAGCTCACGGATATTTTTATGCTTCTTCTGTCTGACACGCAAATCATAATGTCAAGTGCCCGAAGCGCTCGTGAAAATTGTCGACTCCGTAGCCCAGGTGGTAGTGTATCTGCCTCCGAAGCACAGGGTCGCGGGTTCGAATCCCGCCCAGGGCAAGCATTTGTGTGATGAGCACTTTGCCTTGTGTCTGGTTGTTGTTTATCTATATAAGTATGTATTTATCTATTTATGTAATGTATATCAGCTGTCTTGTACCCATAATAGCAAGCGCTTGGTATGACAAATGCATAAACATTATTTCCGTATCCTATTTCTAATTTTTTATTTTACTCAGGCGCAAGTTAGTGCGAAACTATTATCCTTAAAAAAAATCACGCTTTAGACTTAAATTTAACATTAATAATCAAGTAAAAAATATTTTTTAACAACACGTTTCAACGCACTAAAAAGTATAAAATATTTTTTATTGAGATTCTTATTGGTGTAGTACTCTTGTAGTACTTAAAACGAAAAACGTGGGGTGCGTGGAGTAGATATTCTAAGAAGAAAACGAGGTGGTGGCTGAAAAACAGCATAGCTGACGCTGTAACCTTTACATTGTCGTACTTATTTTCATGTCTGTCTGTACTACTTATTGATACATAACATATTGTTAATGTAATGACAATGAATAAGTCTTTTAATTCTTATTACAGCTGATGGCCCTCGCCTAGAAGATGTCTATGAATTTTTTATAAAGGGGCTAAATTCTAATCTATAGTTTTTTGAGAAACACGGTTATGCTTCAAAATCTACTCCATGCACCCCACGTTTTTCGTTTTAAGTAGTACAAGAGTACTATACCAATAAAAATCTCAATAAAAATTATTTTATACTTTTTAGTGCGTTAAAACGTGTTGTTAAAAAATATTTTTTACTTGATAATTATTTTGTGCTTTTTAGTCCAGCGTATTTAAATTTTGCAAGATACCCTGAACATCACGTAGGACTAAATTGCTAAGACTAAAAATCCCAAGCAAGACGAGATTATGTTGTTACGTTGAGATTACCTTTCGGCTCCATTATGAGACCCTGGATATTACGTATGACTAAAAATCTTGTCAAGACAAACACAACGAGCTCAAACACGATAAGGTTATTTTGCTACGTTGAGAGAGTTCTGAAGTTCAGAAGTTGGCCATACTTCTGGTTCCATTATGGGATTCTGGACATCACATATGACTAAAGATCTAGTCAAGACAAATCCAACGAGCCCAAACACGACTAGGTTATGTTGAGTATTTGAGGAAATACAGCGGCCACCTTCCGGCTCCATCATGAGACCCTGGACATTACCTACGACTAAATATCCTGTCAAGACAAATTCAACGAGCCCAAACACGAGGAGGTTGTGTTGTGTATTTTAAGAGTTTCTATGGCCACTTTTCGGCTCCATCATGAGACCCTGGACATCACGTATTATAAAAGATCTTGTCAAAACAAATCCAACGAACACAAACAGGTCAAGGTTATGTTGTGTTTTTTAGGAGTTCCTATGGCCAACTTCCGGCTCCATCATGAGACCCTGAACATCACGTATATCTAAAGATCTTGTCAAGACAAATCCAACGAGCCCAAACACGACAAGTTTGTGTTGTGTATTTTAGGAGTTCCTACAGCCACCTTCCGGCTCCATCATCAGGCCAGCTCCATGGTATCATAATATTGCATTGTCACCGGGGTTACATAAGTGTTCCAAATTTCAGCACAATCTAATGACAGCAAGTGCTCCAAAAGTGAGATGCAAGATTCGGACCGAACAAACCCACAAACAAACAAACAAACAAACAAACAAACAAACAAACAAACAAACAAACAAACAATCAAACAAACAAACAAACAAACAAACAAACAAACAAACAAACAAACAAACAAAAAAAAAACAGACAGACAAGAAAGCGAGTTAATAAAAACGTGTTAAAATGTGTCCCTTTCCATTTTTTTTATTGGCCTATTGCTTGTATCACAAAATCGACGTATCAAGCGTAACCTGACTTATGAAGGAGCATAAACTTATCCTAAATCCTTTCCTGTGCGCTTCCTAGCACACAACAAAAGCTCTGCTCTTCCCTTTGGATAAGAGAGCGTGAATTATGATCAGTATATGCTTTTTGTAAATTATCAGTGGTCGCCGTTATGTCACGAGAATCTTACATTCGAGTTTTTCAATTGAACTGCGAAGATTTAAAAGAGAAAAGACTCCCACGTCTGGCCCCTGGTCTACCCCCGGCATGTCGTGTGTGACGGCACTCGGGCTAAGCTCGGCTGTAATTAAGTAAGCCAGCTCGGTGCATTCAACGCGTGCTATTATGTTCGGTGCATTTTGCGGGTTTTTGTACGCTCACATTGAAAAATCTTAACGAAATATGCAACAAACAAACATTCAAGGCGGCGTCCTCGCGTCGTGTCGGTGTCTCCGTGGTCGGTACCAAGAAAATTTTTGTATTACGTCTTCATTATTTTAAATAGTTATGTGTGCCAGTATTATCCCGGTTTCAAAAATAAAAGTTCCATCCCGGGAAAAATAAAAGTTCTTTTTGGTTTGCTGTTTTCTTACATTTTTTTCTGTTGATCACGATATTTTAGTTGCATTTATTGTTTCCGTGAATTTAGCTATGGAACCTAAAGTTCACAAGGCTTGTGTTTTATTGTTCTATCATTAAAGGACTTCTTTCTGAATATTTTTTAGTTTTTTAGTTGGAATTAAAATAATAAAAAATTATATTACATTATTTCAATTTCGTATGTGATTGTACAATTGCATACTTTCAGCTTTTTAGACAACTCTCCGCAAAGGGTATGTTTTTGCGCATAAAAAGCGGAAGCGAAAGAAACTGAGGCACTTCAAAATGGCGGAGAAAGCCAAATGCTCAAGCTTCAATCTAGTTTAAATTTGGAGTAAAATAAAAAGCTCATGATACCACCCATCGGTTTCAGTGTTCGATCGGTTTCCGTTGAGATCAGTCGCGTTGCTAACACGCTAGCAATAACCGCGCTCGAGTAAGGCGCTGACGCAGCAGCCTACTCAGCTGCGCCCTGCCTTCCGCGTTCGCCGCGATGACACAGTTATCGATAGTGAATCACGTAGAGACTGCAAATTTTGCAAACAAACGTTAAGGCGAAGCTATATATTTTTTTTAAAATGGCTTCAGCACACTTAAAAATAAAAACTGAAACAGAAAAGGTGCTATACTCGTACTATTTAGAAGAACAGAAAGAACGAGAAAAACTTCAAAGTTTGGTAATCGAACTCAAAAAGCATATCGAAGGACTTCAGCATCAGCTAAAACATATCCATGAGAAAAAATCTGAAACCAAGGAAGATGTTAATCCCAAGACGCCTTCTGAACAAATTCAATACGAAACTGACGAAGAAGAGCTTGCGAAAGAAACTGAGTGGGTAAGAAAAATAAGCAGGAAGAAAAGGAAACTAAATACATCACCATCTCCTTCACCCCCTCAAGGCTCCAGCGAAAAACCTAAAGAAAAGAAAATACCTCTACCACCACCCATAATAGTTGAAAATATTAAAAACTACCAGCAGTTCTACGATCTTCTTTCAACGAACGTAAAAAAAGACACGTTCATTGTTAAAATGATGAACGGAGAAAATGTTAAGATAAATTCTCATAATGATGATTCCTATAGAGCTATTACCAATCTCTTATTGCAAAACAAATGCCACTGGTACTCTTATGAGAACAAACAAGACAGACCCATTCGGGTGATGGCAAAAAATTTGCATTCCTCGTGTCTGCCAGAGCGTATAATTGAAGACCTGATTTCGAAAGGATACAAAATTCAAGAGGCCGTTAACAAGCTGAGCTGGAGAAAAAAGGCACCTCTAAACATGTTTATGCTCTCTTTTCATAAAGATGAGGATATCAATAAGATTTATGATATTAAATCCATATTGGGTTGCAAGGTCGATGTGCAACCATTAAAATCGACTAAACTGATCCCGCAGTGTAAAAGGTGTCAGGCTTATGGTCATACCCAAAAGTATTGCTCTAAAGAGCCTAGGTGTGTTAAGTGTACGGGAAAGCACCTTACCAAAGATTGCAAGAAGCCGGCAGAAGAAAAGCCAAAATGTGTTCACTGCGGTCTACCTCACCCTGCTAACTACAGAGGCTGTATTGTGGCTAAAGAATTGCAGAATATTAAAAACAATCAAACCAAAAAGAAGGATTTGCCTCCTACCGTCAAGGTTACAAGTACAACCTCAAGAGTTAGTGGCAACCAGCAAAATCTGGTCACTAAAAATGTCTCCTACGCTCAAATAACACAAGGAGATCAGTTACGAACTCAGACACAGCAAGCGCAAACGAAATCACTAAGCTCGAACACAGATGAGAAGATTAATAAGATCCTGAATCTTTTAACTTCATTTGATGAAAGATTAAAGAAACTGGAAGATAGCACCAAAACAGCTACCTTAAAAAATAAACAATGACTAGACTACTAAAAATTATGGAGTGGAACGCAAATGGGCTTCTGCAACATCAAAATGAACTGCAGGCAGTCCTTCATACAGAAAGTATTGATGTGTGTCTTATATCAGAATCACACTTCACTAAAGAATCTTATATCAAAATTAAAGGTTACAAATCTTACCATGCACTACACCCAGATAATACTGCTAGAGGAGGTAGTTCTGTTATTATAAAGGAAGACATATTACAATACGAAGTACATAAATGCGAAGAACAAAGTATACAAGCTGTCGCTGTTTGTGTAAAAACAAAAAACTGTCCTGTCACTATAGCTGCTATATACAGCCCACCAAAGTATTCACTGAAAGCAGATCAGTACAAGAGCTTTCTAAATGAACTTGGCAATAGATTCATACTAGGAGGTGATTTTAATGCTAAACACACCTACTGGGGATCTAGGTTGACCACAACCAAAGGTAGAGAACTATTATCTGCACTTAAAGAAATGAAATGTAATGTAATTTCAACAGGGAAACCAACATATTGGCCCACTGACCCTAAAAAAATACCAGACTTAATTGACTTTTTCATCGTAAAAAATATATCATTTAATCTACTTCAAATTGAGGAAGGATATGATATGAGCTCGGATCACTCACCAATATTATTAACCTTAAGTGAGTCAATCTTGCAGAAAGAAAATTATCCCACCTTAGTTAATAAAAGAACAGATTGGGAAAGTTTCAGACAAGACTTAGACGCAGCTATTAATTTAAATGTACCATTAAGGAATCCACAACAACTTGAATTAGATTTACGTAAATTTATAACAAATATACAACAATGTGCCTGGAAAAATACACCTGTTTATAAAAAAAGAACTAAAGGTAACTACTACCCTTCTGAAATTAGAGATCTTATAGCTAAAAAGAGATCGCAGAGAAAGAAATGGCAAAGGACTAGATTTCCACAAGACAAACAGCTGTTTAATAATCTCGCAAAGCAACTCAAGAAAGAGATTCAGAAGTTTCGAGACGAAACTATGGATACTTACCTCACTCAACTCACAAGTGATCGTTCAACAGATTACTCGTTGTGGAAAACTACAAAAGGCTTAAAAAAGCCAATCATGCATATTCCACCCATTAAAGAAATTAATGGACGGTGGGCTATTAGCAATGAGCAGAAAGCTACAAGGTTTGCACAACATCTAGAGAATATCTTTCGACCCAACGAAGAAAACGTGAGTGAAGTACGGTTTGATGAAACGACGCCTGAAGATCGAGATATCAAACTTGTAACACCAAAAGAAATACAAATTGAAATAAAACATCTCAGTCTCAAAAAAACACCAGGTTACGACCTAATCACTGGAGAAGTTCTTCGAAACCTGCCAAGGAAGGCCATAGTAAAGCTCACTACACTTATCAATGCTACGTTCAGACTGAAACATGTACCAGACGTGTGGAAAGTTGCTGAAGTCATCATGATACCTAAACCTGGTAAGCCACCGAACGAAGCAACGTCATACAGACCGATCTCTCTATTGCCTATCATGTCTAAGCTATTCGAAAAATTACTACTTAAACGGTTAAAACCGATTATAGAAGAAAAAAATCTGATCCCCGACTACCAGTTTGGTTTTAGAGAAAAGCATTCCACTATTGACCAAGTACACAGAATTACAAACATAATTGAAAAAGCTCTAGAAGAGAAGAAAGTTTGTTCTACAGTTTTTTTGGACGTAGCGCAAGCATTTGATAAAGTGTGGCATGATGGGCTTAATCACAAGCTTAGAAAAATGCTTCCCAAACAATTTGCAGAAGTCTTCGAGTCCTATCTAACATTGCGAATGTTTAGAGTAAGACAGGATGATGCATACTCAGAACTTAAGCAAATCAAAGCTGGCGTACCTCAAGGGAGCGTACTAGGACCTGTCTTGTACCTTTTATACACCTGCGATATGCCAGAACTAGAAGACAACACCGTTGCAACATTTGCAGATGACACAGCCATATTGGCCACAGGTGTCACACAAGAAGTAGCAGTGAAAAAAGTTCAAACAGCTGTAAATACCATCTACGAGTGGACAAAAAAATGGCGAATAAAACTTAACCAATCCAAATCTATTCATGTAGATTTCACAAATAAAAGGCCGAACTATCATCCGATATACATAGGTAACAATGTCATACCGTACGAAAATACAGCCAAATATCTTGGCATGACATTAGATGCAAAACTTCGCTGGAAGGCTCATGTCAAAAAGAAACGTGATGAGCTGGAGTTACGCTATAGAAATATGTACTGGCTAATTGGAAAGTATTCTTCACTATCAGTACACAATAAAGTTCTTCTATACAAACAAATCCTCATGCCTGTGTGGACTTACGGTATTCAGCTATGGGCTTGTACCAAACAAAGCAACGTTCAGATGATACAAAGATTTCAAAATAAAGTACTAAGGGGTATCGTAAATGCTCCTTGGTACATAAGAAATGACGACCTTCATCGAGATTTAAAAGTGAATAAAGTTGACAGTGTTATTAAAAAATATGCCGAAGCTCACGAACTAAGACTTCATCATCACGTGAACGTTGAGGCTATCCAGCTCCTCGACACCACGGACATAGTGAGAAGACTGAAAAGGACAAAACCCTTTGAGTTAGTTTAGTAAACATTAGTGTAATGTAGTGCAGTCAGTGCTTCCCGTAAAGAACACACGAACAAAGTGTCTTCCCCTTAATAGAGACAATAAGAAAAGTGTTGATGGACACATTCTTAGCTAACATCTACTTAGCAATTTAAGTTAAAATTTAATTACTCATTAGTCTTTAGGCTAGATTGTAATATTTATTTTGGATGTCTTAAAGGCAAACCTAATATAACAAATAAAAAAAAATGATACCACCCAAGGGCTTATAAACTCAGGTTTTTTTCTTTAGAGACCCACACTTATTTTTCAATTTTTAAATCCTCAATCACAAGCCGCCATCTTGGTTTTTTGTTAATTTTTACAGTGCATACAGTTTTTAACAGATACTTTATTCATAAAATAAAATAAACTCCAATAAATAAAAATATTATGGGGGCAGACATCTGGGGGCCGATTGGAATAAACGTTATTTTCATAGTACCAGCAGCGGCACATTAACTCTAGCAAAAAAACGTTTATATACAGCAGCAAAAACGTTGCCCATAAACATCCCATAAACAAAAACTTGTTTATATGTATTATCTTCGTGAAAACGGTACAAAATAAAAAGGTGTAAAAAACCAGTCACGTTCGTGTCGGGCAACGCAAAGCATATCGTTCCGTAGTTTCCAAATACTACTTAAGCACCAGTATTAAACAGTTAAATAAAACCTAATTAAAGTCATTTTCTGTACCGAATTTCAAGAATCTAATTTCTAGAATAAATAAGTGGTTAACCCCCAATATTTTTAAAAACTTATCCAACTACATTTCACACTTGAGATCGCCAAAATAGGTACCAGAAGCATACTAATTTTTTGAACAAATATTTTCACCACAAATAAAATGACATGATAAATAATAATAATATCTATATATATATACCCATGCCAAATTACAGCCTTCTTATACCAAGAGTTTCTAAGCTAAGCCGCGGACAGACAGACATACATGGCGAAACAGGGTTCCTTGTTAACTACGGAACCCTAAAATACACCAGCTGCTTCGTCGGGGGTGTTCTGTTTTATGGGGAGAGCCGTCCGGGGAGTGATTAGCTGAGGAGCAATGATGAGTAGCCTTGCCGGGCGGCAGAAGGTCGAGGAAAAAAGAGGAAAATTGATATTTTTTAATCTGTTTCTTTGACAGTTATTTTATGATGAAGGTGGACCATGTAAAACGTATTTCGCATCGCATTTAAGTACTATCGCGTAACTTGGACGAAAAGTCCCGTATGCATCACCCTCTACTGTCATTAACAGCTCATATACGTCCCCACCGAGGGGCTCGAGCCTGCCCTGAATTAGGGCGATTAGGCCTTAGTTGACCACGCTGGCCCAGTGCGGGTCTAGTGAGGTTAAATCCATTAATTCATAGACCAGCTTTTTGGAAGGCAACCACACATTTAACCATCATTAGATGACATCAAAAATGCATTAATACCTAGTCGATTCCAATCTGGGACCTTCTGAAAGCTCCCACCCCTTAAACCCACTATGTATTTTCCTTTGAATTTCCAACTCAACTCCCAGATTTCCTCAAATTGAGCCAAATAACCAGCAAGTGCAGGTAGCCAGGGTTGGCACCCGATCCATCACGCAGTCCCCACGCTACTATGCATTACAGCCACTAACATCTTTGTAATAGAACGCTGGACCGAATTATATCGAAAATGTTTATGCTGTCCTCCCGTGACTACGCTTGCGTAGAATATTTTTATTTTCGTTATACTATCTCCATTCCAAATTTCATTTAAATCCGTTCAGTACTTTAGGCGTGAAAGCGGAACAAGGATTCAAACAACTAAACACTCAAACATACAATCCAAACATACTTTTACATCTATAATATTAGTATGATGTAACTGTTTGCCTTATATAAATATTTCATAGAAAATAAACAGAAACTAACTTCTTCCGACGAGGATCGAACTTACGTCTTCACAATCAGACTTAAAAAGATTCGTCCTTTTTGTGCTGATTCAAAGAAGTGCCCCATCAAGTCAAATGTTTCCCAGGCTAAAATTTGATAATTTTATTGGCTTTCTATAAGTCTAATCTATTTCTAATTCTGTTTTCTGATACATAGCATTCTGTAATAATCTGATAATAATCTAATTTATGTCTAATTATAGACTCTGTCGAAGTGTTTCACCTTCAAAGAGAAACAGTCCATCGTCCTGATCTTAATACACTGTCGCTAATCATATCGCTAAACTTTACTTACTATTTGATGTTTTGGGTCAAATTGTATTATCGACTGAAAAGAAAAATACAAATAAAGTTATTAAACATGAAAGTGTGCTTGAGGATAAACAAGTAACAACTATTATCATAGCTGAAATGACTTCATTTTGCGATAGCCAATATCCAGTCCAGCGTACAGGTATGACAGAGGTCATTGATTTCAGGGGTGCCCAACTACGGCCCGCTTTGACAGATCATGCCAATGCAGAATATGGGAGTTTGTTGAAGATATTATAGACTGTTTGAGGGAAATATTCAGGTGAATACCGGGTTACGTGTGCACTCGGCGAAAGTGATTGCGGATACTCGCCTCGCACATGACGTGTATAGGGTTAACAGAGTGAGTAAGAGAGAAAGATTCTTTCAACTATACTATCACAATCAAGGTCAGCGCTCATTACACGTTACGCAACAATCAACTGCACGTCCAGAGAGAGACAGAGAAGAGAAAAAGGTCAAATCGATAGAAAACAACTGATAGAGAACCAAAAATGTAAGAATCTGTCAAAAAGTGACTTTGTCAAAAGTATTATTGTACGAACTTCTTCGTTCTGATACCCAACATTGATAAATTCTACAAGTTGATTAATCAATACAACATCGGTAGACACCTACTTTCCAACACTAATTTTAATTGAGTTTACAAAGTAAACAGGTATGTATATCTACCGGGTGTCCAAAAAGGGTATTTGCACTTTTAAATATCAATAAATCGTCTTAATGAGGGTAGATAGCAAAAACAAATATATATAATGTCATACGTGGAATTTATTTAGTTGAAATGGATTCATATACCGGAGCTCAGCGCGCATTATGTGTACGAGCTTATTATCAAAACAATAATTCGATAAATAACAGGTCGCCGCTTACATCGCGCCGTTCAATGTACGGGACATTTCTTTATGCGAATATCATTAGAAAATGGATTAAGACGTAATGGACGTCATTTGGACAACATAATTTTTTTGTCGTTAACTTTCCATTGTATGTACTTTTTGCAAATAGTAATAAAATTATGAAATTATATAAGTTTCATATATAATTTTTAGGTATAAACTGCCAACACCCTTTTTGGACACCCTATATACCCATTCTGTTTGTTTCCATTATTTAGCCGAGAGAGTCGGTACGAGAATCCTATCAAGTCAGATCTAAACTAAAGCGACGCGCGGCGGTTCCACGTCTGGTACAATTTACTTCGTTTACTTACAGGTGCTGTTCTATGGGCGAGGTGTGATGCTTGCTACCACAGATGCATTTTTGTCTAGTCGGTAGATATGACTTGTTAGAAAACATAAAACACACACACACACACGCACGTACACACATTACCACGTCACGTCGTCGTCGTCACGTCACGTCACGTTTACACGTGATATCACGTCGGGGTCACCAGTTTACCGGCAGGTTGGGGTCTAGCGTGTGTAGCTAGTTAGTCAGCAAGAGGGTTGAAATGATACAACTTGTTGTTGCGAGTGAGGTCCGTGTTGGATTTTGATCTATGATAAATAATTTGTGACCACGAAATTTCTAATTAATACAGTATTTTTGCTTCTGTGACTCTCTGCGTCAACGCGGGTAGGTACGTTTTTCCGCACATGCTATCTGGAACTGTATTATACAGGTGACCGATTTCATCGGATTACTAGGAGACTGAAGCTTGAATCACATCTAAAGACTGCATTTGCAGCAAATGAAGATGGATTCATCTATCTAGGTAGTCTAGTAAATTCTCGTCAATTAACTTTGAATGCAAGACACAATAATCTTTTTCAAACAAAAATATCTAGCCGTGTGGTGACGGCAGAGTAGAATACATTTGTCACCAACCCCTACTCTTCCCGTGGGTGTCGTAAGAGGTGACTTAGGGACTACACATTGAGCAGGGAACGGGCAGCAGCGCTCTCTGATACAGTAACCTTTTAATCTGCGATCTCCAACCCGCCTGCCAAGCGTGGAGATTATGGCAAAACCCTCCACTTAAGTGGAGGAGGCTCATAGTTCAGCAGTGGACTGTAACGGGCCGTTGATGTTGATGTATTCTCCACCAGGATTCGAACTTGAAAACTCCGAAATGAAAATCAAACGCCCGTCCACTCGACCACGGAATCTGTCCACAGAACCCTGAAATAATAGAATAGCTTTTTAAAACATAGTTCTTCACAAAGCGTGCACAAACAAAAACCGGGCAAGTTTATCTAAGCTGCCGCTCCCGTACAACTTTGTTTATACAGGATGTAGTTTAAACGCCAGCGACCGTTTCACGCGACTGCACAAGTTTTCACTGGGAACCTTTCCACTTTTTAGTTTAGCTCCTCCAATACAAACTTTGACTTTGCGCGGCACATACGAGGGGTTAAAATTATAAGCATGTGCGTGAGATATTCGCAGATAAGTTGGAGAGACGACACAGTTCCAACTTTTTCTTTTTTTAACACTTTTCAGTTAATAACGCGAGCACTCTATACACACTATGTACAATTTTTCTGTCTCTTTTGCACCCATTTGGTTTTCATATTTCCTGCCTGCTGTCAGTACGAAAGGCTCTTGAAAGTCAACTAAGACACATTAGTTCCAAATATACTATTAATAATGGTACTAAACAATATGGTACAACTTCATAGGTTAGTTTTTAGGTAGGTTTTTATTGAACATTAAGGTAGAAATGGTAAGAGCAGTAATGACAACGTGTAAAGAAACCCTTTTTTTTTTTTTTATTAGGTCTACAAAACTGGATACAACATCCAAAGAAAGATCATATAACATGTAACGCTTAAAACCCTTCTTATATACCCATGTCCTTTTGATTTTTCTTTTATTTTTATAAATTATGCATTTTTCGTACATTCTGACGTTAACACACTGTTTCTACTTTATTTATTACACTTGTTACTATCGTACAATCAGGTCTAAACCAAATTATTTTCGCCGAACGATGTGTTTTGAGTTTAGTTTAATTTGTTTCCTGCACTTTTCCCCAGTGTGTAGACTTCTTTAGAGCTCGCAAAGTCAGTTTTGTTTGTAAATGTATGGGGTCGGAGTATTCGGAAAGCAACATAATATACTCCTTCAATTTTCTTCAGAGTTTAGAGCGGAAGTGACTTTATTTCTCTTGAGATTCGAAAACTATTTGGGGCAAGGAAACTCCTTAACCTGTATTGTAAATGAGTTTGTGCTTAAATAATAAATAAATTAAGGCTATATTTTTATCTCCTAGATCCTTTTATTAATCTGTGTCAAGTGGCTCGATTTATTTATTTATTAGGGCAAACCTAAAAAAGAGTATAACAGCTATTATGGTCACGTCATAATTTCATAGAAAACCAGCAAGAACTGATTTTGGCGCTGCCACACACAATGCCCTCCGTGGTGTAGTTGGTGAGCACGTTGGCTGCGTATAGGCTGAAGGTCGTGGGTTTAAGTCCCGCCGGAAGGTTTACGTTTTTGGTTGTTTTCTATGAATCTAAAATATTTGATAACAGCTAGGTTTTGTTAACAGCTAATTCATTTATGTGACCACCGAGTTACTCAAGTCTATCCTAAATAAGATTATAAATAGATAAAATTGACTTAGATTTTATTAGATCAGACCTTTTCGACTTTAAACACAAATCTTTGAATTTCTTCGCAGCGTGTGCAGCTTTCCCTCACTGTAAGAGCGATTTACCGCGAGCAAAAATCTAATTATCATGCAGGGGAAAATCGTAAAGACTTCTTATTACTTCAACGCAAAACTCCTGGTCATTGGTCATTGGTCATGACGGGCTGGTTTCCGCAACTCGACGTCAAATGCGCCTATTTTGCGTGTGGGTGGGAATGCGGTGTCATTCGAGCCAACCCAACTCTTCCAGGAAACCCAGTAGGCCCTTTACATTACCGGTTATCCCTGGAAGGTCCCTCGTTTGACCGAGGTATTTAGCCCTGTAGTCCGCCACTCCCGTGCACTCCATGAGGACGTGAGCGGCCGTTTCTTCTGCCTCCAAGCAGGCTCTGCAAAGGGGGCTGTCAGTAACACCTAGGACATATAGATGTTTGTTAAAAGAACCATGACCAGTTATTGCTGCAGTCACCAAACGCAAGCGTGGTTTACTTAGCCGAAACAGGGTCTTAGCGAGCCTGGCACTGGGGGTTGGCAAGGCCATCTTCGCCTGTCTACACTCTTCATGGTTCGTCCAAAGAATGGCATGTTCGTTCCTAGTTGATTCTCTAAGTAATGTACGTACCATCCTGAAGAGAAGAGGGATGATAGGCTCGGGTCCGTATGCTGTTAAGCTAGAACCTCTACGAGCCAACTCATCCGCTGCATCGTTACCTCTAGATCCGCTATGTCCTTTTATCCATTGAAGGGTCACGCGGTTGTGTTGACATACCTCCATTAGTCGTTTGTGACACTCGAAGATTAGTCCCGAGTTGATGGTGTTGCTTTTTAGGGCTAGTAAGACGGCCATGCTATCCGAGAGGATTCGGATGGAGGAGTTTCTTACCATTCTCGATGCTATAGCATTAGCGGCCGTGATGATGCCCATACATTCAGCCTGAAAGACTGTGTTATGGGCACCCAGTGGGAGGGCTAGCTTGATGTTTAGGTCCTCCGAGAAGGCTCCTGAACCCGTGCCTGCCTCAGTTTTGGATCCATCGGTGAAGATTCTGAGCTCTTTAATGTCGAGCCCTTCAACCCGATGGTCCTCGTGTAATTGTATTTTGTACTTCTTATCGAAAACAAACTGTTTTGGAATCCTGTCACTGCAAGCCATTGAGATGGGGAAATTTTTATGAACTTCCCCTAGAATGGCGGCGTGCGGGGTCCTGTTGTTTCTCCATAGTCCGAGGGTGTTAAGTCTTACCGCTGATGAGGCAGCCTCCTGCTGTATGTACAGCTGGAGTGGCGGAAGACATAACATGGCCTCCATCGCTGCCGTTGGCGTTGTCCTCATACACCCTGTGATCGCCATGCAGGCCAATCTTTGGAAGCTATGGAGTTTGCTTACCATTGTGGTTAGTTTGGTCCTGGTCCACCACACCACAGCTCCATAACAGACAAGAGGGCGGATTACCGTCACGTACAGCCAAAGAATGATGTTGGGAGAAAGTCCCCACTTTTTCCCCACCATTCTTCGGCACTGCCAGAAAGCAATACTCGCCTTCTTTAGTTTGTTGTCAATGTGGCTACTCCAGTTGAGCTTGCTATCCAGGATGATGTCCAGGTACTTCACCTCTGTTGCCAGCTGGAGTTCCGTTCCAAAGAGCTTGGGTAAAGTATACATACCAAGAGCCCTATTGTTAGTGAACATGACCATTTCCGTCTTTGTGGGGTTCACTGACAGGTCATATTCTTGACACCAGCGCTCCACGATGCGGAGAGCTGTTTGTTTGAGGCTGCACACTGTGCTGGCAAATTTGCCTGTAATGAGGATTACCAAATCGTCGGCGTATCCTATGGTGTAGTATCCATTGGCGTTAAGCTTGGTGATTAGGTCGTTAATGACCAAGTTCCATAGTAGCGGAGAGAGCACTCCTCCCTGAGGGCATCCACGTACCACCTCCGCCGACAAGGACTCACCTGCTAGTCGCACAATACGTTTGTTGAGCATGTTTGTGATCCAGTTTTTTACAACTGTAGACACACCATGCTTTGTTAGAGAGGCGCTTATACTGCTATGTTGCGTCTTGTCGAAGGCACCTTCTATATCTATAAAAGTTCCAAGACAGACGCATTTGTTTTGAATCGCCTCTTCAATCGAGGAAACCACTGCATGAAGAGCCGATTCAGTAGATTTACCCAAACTATAAGCATGTTGATTTTTATGTAGGGGTATGTGTTGTAACGCTCCATCTCTCAGATGCCTCTCACACAATCGTTCCAGCGTTTTTAGCATGAACGAGGTGAGGCTGATCGGCCTGAAAGATTTAGCGTTAGTATAGTCGCTCCTGCCAGGCTTCGGTATGAAAACTACGTTTACTTCTCTCCACCTTTTAGGAACGTAGCCGAATCTTAAACATGCCCTCAAGATTCGGACCATAATGTTGATGACAGTTTCCCCTCCCCATTGAAGAAGTGCCGGGAAAATTCCGTCTGGTCCTGCTGATTTAAAAGGTTGAAAGCTATTTAAGGCCCATCTTACCTTGTCAGCAGTGATAATATCTTCAGTTATGTCTCTGTAGTCGACAGCTTCCGTGGGTAACGCAAAACTCCTAAAAATCATAGAAAGATACATAGTACATTAGCACAGGAAAATAAGCGGAGACAAGCAAAGCCAAAGCTGTTTTATTTTATATGTAAATGTTTTAACACCCACGGGAATGTTACACTTGTACAGAGTGTAACAAAATAGGCGTGCCAACCCGAAACACAGCGACAGTGGTAGCGATTCACACTGTCACGCTCTGAACCTTAGTACGTTCGTCAGTCCTTTTCACCTTTTAAAGATTAGAAAGGGACAGGAGATGGCCATCCTAATATTAGAACTGTCAAACATCGAATTTGAACCTTATGGACGCGTCGATTGCACAATTTTAGAGAGCACGTAAAACATCCGACTTAAAAATCTCTTAATTTGCCCTTATTAACTTTGAGGTTATCATTCATTCGAAATAATATCATTCGTTCATCTGAATTCATCACTTCTCTTTCATTGGGCATAAAAAAGGATAGCTTGATTTTAAAATTAGAATTAGAGCATGACTTCCCGAATCGGGGCCCGTATGAAACTAAACAACATATCCCAAGAAACATGGACTGTAATATAAAAAAAAATATGTCTCCATACTAAGAGTGTCAGCTGATTGAACAATCATATTTGTATGGGAAGTCAAAAACCTTTTTTATATTCCGACCCATGTTTTTTGGGAGAAGTTTTTCAGTTTCATGGGTAGTGTCGCTGTGTTTCAGGTTGGTACCCCTGTTTTGTAACACCCTGTATGAAAACCATTTATTGATAGGTAGATTTGTAAGTATTTTCTTACCGCTGTTTTCTTCGATATTCGTAATATAATTTAGAAAATCTTCCTTTTGAGTTCCAGGCAAGCTTCATTTATATTTTTTTATAATACCTCATATTTTTTTGGCATATTAAACAAAATTAAAAAATGCTTCATTTTACACATTTTCAAATTTAACCAGTGCCATTTTTAGAACTCGTTTGAAAAGTCCACAGCATTTATACAGATCATAGAATTTGTGGTTAAGACATTATCATGTGAAAATAGTACCCGGACGCATAATAACAATATCGCATAAGCATACAAAATCACGATAAAATTAAACATGCGATAAACCAGGGACGCTCCTCAGCTCCGGAGGAAATTGAATAACAAATCCTCTTTGGGATAAGTGCGGGCTTCCTGTACTTTGATGTATCACTCAACGGCATATGATGTCGAGGATTCCAATCTCATGTGTGGTTAAAACCTGGATAATGTTATTAAAAATGATTCTTTTTTAACGGGCAGAAAATGGACGCTTCGCTTTTAAATATCATTAGCTCAAAATCAAAATATATCAACGGCCCGTTACAGTCCACTGCTGGACTATGATCTCCATAATCTCCACGCTTGGCAGGCGAGTTGGAAATCGCAGATTAAAAGGTTACTGTATCAGAGAGAGCTGCTGCCCGTTCCCTGTTCAATGTGTAGTTCCTAAGTCACCTCTTCCGACACCCACGGGAAGAGTAGGGGTGGTGACAAATGTATTCTACTCTGCCGTCATCACACGGCGTCATATATCATCAGCTTATCTACACAAATTACTGATAAGTAGGGTACAATCAATCAATCAATCAGCCTATTGCAGTCCACTGCTGGATGTAGGCCTCCCCAAGGGCACGAAAAAGCATACGATAGCCCGCTTTCCTCATCCAGCCACCACCAGCGACCTTCCTCAGGTCATCAGTCCACCTGGCAGGGGTACATTCAATTAGGGTGGGTACATTCGTCCAATAATTCTAAGTTATACAGCATGATTTTGATGCTCCTTGGGAAAAGTTGTTGCTTATGATGGTCTGAACATCATATTTAAATTTTGCTCGTGATTGCAAAATCATGCTGTATTTTACGGGAATTACTTGTTTTTAATTGCTTTTTAAAATGATAAGAATTCAATTTCTTGCCTAACGACGCCCCGAGAATAATATTTAGATTCAGAATTATGGAATATTAGGTACTTTATCATGAATATTGTGGAGGGAAACTGCTGTCAAATTACAGCTTGTGTTAAGTAGAAATATTTTTTAAATAATTATGTATTTATTATCATCATCACCAAGATATCATGAAGGTTAACCTAACAATTGTTAGGTCAATGAACTCACTAAAGCATGGCTCTTATATTTATAGTGAAGTTAAGATACTTATGAATGAACAAATAAGTTGTACCGACCACTTCCAAAAATTATTTCCCATATAATATCATCATCGCAAACACGCACTTTCAAGACAGGCAGGCCTTACGAAAACCCTTTGTTTCTTCAACCTTGTATTACCTACGAAGTACCAACTACCATGCGAACAAGAGGTCCGGTTGTCCGTAATCCCCTGGTTTTGCGTACAATGAGCTGGACGTTTCCGCCGCACACAGCGGGTGATTATAGATGAAAAACGGCCCCCTAAATGGGTTACATGGGCTCCCTTGACCCATATTTCGACAATGAGATTGCCGTGTTAGGAAGAAAATAATTTTATCACGAAAGTATAGGTGTTTGGCAAGGAAAGGGCTAAGTGAAAATTCTTTGTTGGGTTTCCTGGTACCAGCTTATTAAAGATTTTCGGAGAGCCGTAAATACGATACGATACCCGTTCTAATGTTATTTACTTATTGAGGAAAATCTTGAAGGTCACATTCTTGGAGCAAATATTCGATAAACTCCAATATTTGGCTCCCACGCTTTTACTCAGTGTATTATTGAGTAAATTTCTTTACTTAAATCAATGTATTCTATACAAAAATTACAATATATTCGATAAAAAAAGCTCTCGCTTTCAGAATGTTTTATAATAGAAAGTAAAAATACAGCGAAGAATAATTCCAAAACACATCTTAGGTTTTCTTTTCTATAACGTTATTATCAACTTCTATAATTCGTTGGTTACAAGATAATAATGTTAGCAAAGTGTAACGGTAATATTATTTTGAACCTCACGATGTAAAATGTACGATATGCTTTTATTAGATGCTCTTACAGTGAAGTAAAACATCGGGGGAAACCTGTACGTACACCTGCGAAAAAAACACAGGTTGAGTGCTCGACTAGCGTGGTCGACTAGCGCCTGATTGCCCTAAGACATAAATAATCTGTGATGATCATGTGTTTCAGTCAATTTACACATCACGTCATCATAAAGGCAATTAAAACAGGTCCCGTCTAGTCCCTCAAGTCAAAGTGCCTAAATTCAAAATTCCTTTTCCCATGCCCCGTAAATTTAAGAAAAAAATTATAACTAATCTTGAAAATTTATTTTGATCTCAATAGTGTTATACTGAAATATAGGTATATTTTATTTAGTACTGAGGCACAATATGTTTGCTTATTTATAGGATAAGATGTAAACATACTTTTTTTATTTGTCATTTTCTCTTAATTTGCGACATAGAACTAATGTTGTTAAGTAGTAACCACTTAGAATTATATAGATATCTGTGAATGTTATGGTTACCTATAACTCAATGAGCATCTAACACTTTTGTACTTTAAAATATTATTTGTAAAGGTGCATCATTTGTCGGTAAGCCTATAAAAATAAATAAATAAATAAAAGATAAAAAGCGAAGCTAAAGTCTCATGGATATTCAGGGCGGCTTATTTATACAAAACCATAGAACTTGACGCATAATCTGTTGGGATTTGTGAATTCATTGCCCTGATAAAAGTTTCCTGGGAATTAAATGCGAGATAAAAAGTTTGAAGACGGCCTTGGGGCCTCGACGAGGGGGCCTCAAATTTGATGGCTGAACAGAAGCGGATCTAGGAGTAGCTAGGGGGCTTACACTTCCCACGAAACATTAAATCTATCAGCTTAGACAAATTTATCTCAGAAAATTTGCTACTTAGTAAATTTTCAAATTGTATTTCCCGTAAAAAGTATTTTATGTGTTAATCCAGGTTACAAACTATCTCCATTCCAAATTTCATTCATATCCGTTGAGCATAAAGGCGGAGCAAATATCTAAACATACAAATAAATATACAAATATATTTTCTCATTAATAATATTAGTGTGATGTGATGTGATTTATAATATTGGTGTGATTTGTTAGTTCCTATTTTGAAGGTTTTGGGCAAAATGAGTAAACTATTCTGATTTACTAAAATATCATGATAAATCAACCCTAAGTCCCCCAAAAATTAATCCTGGATCCGCCTCTGAGACTAGAGATTTTTTATTACATCGTTGTTTGGAAGTTTGAGAGGTTTTGTTTGAAGCATTATTTGTTTAGAATTTCGTGACGAGAATATTGTTTAAATTGATATACTTATTAGTGGCCGAGCGGTCGACTATCGTCAGGGAAGTTCCGTGTTTGAATCCCAATGGGTAACACGGTAAACAAAAAAAAACACTTCGTGAGACGTTCCTCAGTTAGTAAGTGTTAGATCACATGATCACATTTACGAACACGAAAAGAAAGAAGATTTTAAAAATACTTGTGAATTTTTTGCAAATCTCAGTAACTTTTGTGTAGTTGTAACTCTATTATGTTGTTCCAATGAAAATATTAGTTCAATAACTTTAATTAAAGCCAACTTACTCCGTACTTTGCCAGCGATTATATCCTAAATATCGGATGCTAATTATCGATGCTTTCTTTTGCTAATTTACCGCTCAAAATGGGTCCTTAACCCAGCAATGTAATTAGAATGAGCCACTAGATCTAAAAATAAGTAATGGCTACTTTAAAAGGTACAAATATGCCTAGTAGCCATACCGCAATAAAAAAGGAACGAACATGAGCCCGGGATGTTCTCGTACGTCAACCAAGGAAAGCTGTTTATGCCAGCGCGCGCTTATGCGTGAAATTGAATATGTCCACTGGATTTGGACGGGTAAACGAACAACTCCTTATGTGGGTTCCAAGTTTCTGGATGTGGCATACGTATTATACATGTATAAGTGACAGGAAGCAAGGAAGGAATGGCTTGTTAAGGTGGAGATTCATAGGCGATTCCAACCTAGAGTGTAAATGTGGTGCGATTCCACAGAGGATAAACCATATCCTTTTTGTCCTTCCACCTGCACACGAGAGAATTTGATGAAGGCTACCGACAGTGCGGTTCGTGTAGCATTTCTGAACGGACTACCAGAGTTATACGAGTAACTAGCGGCACGTACCTTTAGCTCTGAGCGAGCGGTGACTCTCTTTCTCGCACAGGGTAAGGGTGGGATGACTGAGAGAGAGGACCGCCTGCTCAGAGCTAAAGGTACGTGCCTCTAGCTGTATGCTGTCTTTTATTAAGAAGTGACAGGTTTTCATAAAAGGGTACGTTCAGCCCATGATTCTAAATCTAATTCCGCCACTGGAAATTTCTTTCTGTTTTTTAATAAAAACGTATTTTTCAGTTGCTGTAACATTTCTCATCTTTTTACATTGTGTCGATTTCTCTTAACATGATAATGCTTGTACAATTCAGTTTGTGGAGAACAGTACCTAATTGAAATTACTTACCAAAACCGGAATAAATAAAATTTTCCGATAAATTTCGGTATAAAACAGAACCACGGGTTGATTGTATCCTATCATTTTGTGCGTGAAATTGAATATGTCCACTGGATTTGGACGGGAAACGAACATTTTGTGCAGACCTGATTATTTCACCCTGTATTTATGCGCGGGTATACGTATGCGCAGGAGTTATATAGATCCTCGGGGCTTGCCTTTGTTTTTTGATAACTTTGGTGAGATGAATGCAAGTGTGAGTTGAGAGTAATATAACTTAAAATTAAGTATTACTCAGTTATATTTCGTTTTCTGCGAAACAAAACAGTCAGGGAATGTGCATTTGGTTTGCAGTCTTTTCTAGTATTTGTTGTCCTTGCTCCAGGTCTACGTCAGTTGGTCTTAATATATAGGTAGTGCTTTGGTATATGTTATTTGAAACATGTAACTTGCATCTAATTATATTGTATTTTACTAAAGACTAAGATAATTTAAACTATCCGTAACAGCAAACATTTATCAGTTTTCATGGAGAAATCCGAAAACCAAGCGAGCGAAACCGTAGCGGCATCACAGCTGATATTCGTCCCCACCGTGGGGCTCGAGCCTACCCTGAATTAGGGCCTCAGTCGATCGCTTTGGCCCAGTGCGGGTTAGTCGACGTCACACACAACCTTTGAATTTCTTCGCAAGAGTGTGCAGGTTTCATTACGATGTTTTCCTTCACCGTAAGAGCGTCGATTAAACGTACATTATGAATTCGAAATTCGAAAACACATTGGTACGTGGTGAGGGTCGAACCCACGACTCCCGGACGGGTGGCAGCGGCCCTAGCCACTAGACCACCGTGGGTATTTGGGTAAGTAATAAAAGCAATTATAACTAGACATATCCAGTTTCTTTTATTTCCCTTTTATATCGTGTGGTTTTCGGTTAAAGCGTACGACGCCGTTTCTCATTCATCATATTTTTGTAGCATGTCTATCGGAAAGGGCTTAAATGTATTTCTCACAAACAAATTTGAACCTTGACGTCATTGGTCATAAACGTGATTTTTGTTCAAGATAAAAATGAGCTTTTATTGCCTTTTTGTAAGTAAAAGTTAATGTAGTAGTAAGTGTGAATTTTAGGTATATGAATGAAGGAAATTGATAAGATTCCTGAAAATTTAAATAAGACGTCATAAGAAAATAAACTGTAATTTTCTTTTTTTTTAATGTAACTTTCACAATAATACAATATTTTGAGTACCTGGGTGACCAAGGGTAGGCTCGAGCCCCTCGGTGGCGACGTATATAAGCTGTTGATGGTGTTGGTGATGGTGGGTGACGAAGTTCGGAAAAGCATTTTATGTTCAAGTAATGGAGGAAACCTGGAGTGAATATAATCTATTCAAAAATGTAACAAAGACTCGGCAAATTAAAGTCACTCATTTAGTTAGAAAAAACACAAACTTTCTCAAAGAAAATTAATTTGGAAATTAATCCGGGAAACAGTATAAAAAATGTGTAATGAGTTATGGTGTGTTGGAAGCTTTTAGTCTTCTGGTAAGAAAAATCCTTTCTCCGTGTGAAAAACTATTTTTTCATCGACACGCATTGGCAGCTTGAAGGCCCTGAACCAGGGCTTGTGAGATCGGCCGTCATACAACCCATCAACAGCTCATATATGTCCCGAGGGGCTCGAGCCTACCCAGAATTAGGGCGATTAGGCCTTAGTCAACAACGCTGGCCCAATGCGGGTTGGTCGACTTCACACACAACCTACACAACCTTTAAGTTTCTTCGCAGGAGTGTGCAGAGTTTTCATCACGATGTTTTCCTTCACCATGAACGTCGAATAAACGTACATTATGAATTCGAAATTCGAAAACACTTTGGTACGTGGTTCGGGAGACGCGGGTTACTAGATCACCGATGCTCTTACCCAACCCAAGTAGTACTTAAACAAAGTGTGAATATCAGGACGTGGATTCGCCTGTTTGGTGAACAGAATTTTTGAATTGATATATTTCCACAAAGTAAAGTAAAGTAAGTTTTATAAAGTATATTCATTCATTCATTCATTCATTCATTCCACGGGATAAATACAAAACACACGTCATCTATTATCTAAATTCCAAACTAATCTCATACGCGATCGTGTATCGGAATAGTGTGTGGAAATTCAGTACACTATACTACACATATGAAACCTCTGGCTGGTAATAAAGAGTAATAAATTTCAAGTGGAAGCCACCGGCCTCTTTGTCATGTGCGCGGGCGCGGGATTCGGTATCGAAACAGATGCTTTATTCATGGCTCTGCTAAACACTGGTTGGGGTGGGTTTATGGTACAAGGCGAGCGGATAAACCAAAAACCAATGGTTTTAGTCCAAATGTTCTACAGGCCACTATAATCAGACGCCACTACACAACTATCTTCTTCACAATACACTCAGATAAAACAAAATTGACCTGGGACTTGTTCTGGCTGTGGCAGCATAAAGACGTTCTTTATACTTATTGTTAAATGGTAATTAATAAATGGTACTTTCACTTTTTCTTTCTTTCTTCTTCTTTGCTTCTACTTCACTCATCTATCAATTCAATATACAAAAACTATAAATAGGTAGCGATAGCGCAAAAAACCCACGTGGATTTTATTGAATGAGGCAGGCTGTAGTTTTGAAAATAACGTGTTTTTTTTTTGCAAAATTATTTTTTTAGGATAGAGTGACGCGAACTTAGATAATCAGAAACACAAGTCAAATCTCAGGTCGTTTAAAACTTATTATAAAAACCTACAAAAATATTCGTTTCCGATCTTTCACCAAGTCAAGTGCACACTGACATGAATCATTCTTGTCCACTCCTGTTCTAAAAATGCACCTTGAAACTACCATCAAAACCAGTGCCTTAAGAGTCCTACCCATGCCAACTCGCAGTTTTTGAAGGCCTAAGGCTCGTAAACGAGCAAGCAGAAAATTCCAGAAAACATATATATTAAACTTGGATATATAACCTTTATTTCGCGCAGACTTTTTTTTATTAAAAACATTAAATACGATACCAAAAACGCCATTGAAGTTGAACTGTTCCTATTGTTAAATTCGCTACTGCTTCTAAACTACAACAGACGTGGACACGGTTCCTACGGGATATTATTGGCAATTCATTTAACTTTCATCAGTGCAAAAATAATATTTAATCATTAGTTCAAGAAAAAAGTAAAAAAATACTAGTTTTTCGCACGATTCCTGCACAGTATCGGACGTAACTACCGTGAAGCATCGTACGCTAATATAAACGTTATTTCTGTAGTGCGTCGGTTGAACTTTCAACAAAAGCGCGTTGAGTTGCTAATTTTGCCATTGTATGCCCCTTAATATTCATCCCCGCTTAAAGCGCCAGTGTGCACTTACCCTCATCACGGGCAGCGGTGCACATCGATCATCTGCGTCCGGTGCGTCGCTGCTCCAACTCCGGGCCACCGAAAAACTGCCCAGTGGAAGCCATTGGGCCCGGATGCTTCAAAGTGTAGCTTGTTGTGAAACAGAAAATAATTTATCGGTACCTGGCGACTGAACTATGCTCTTTGATACTAATAAATGGCGTAAAGGATTTTTTTAAAGTAAAAATACTACTTAGCGATAATTAAATTATCAAGAAAAACTTGCAAAATTTTCATAAACGATGCACAAACTTTTTGTCAGTGCGCAAATAAAGATAATTCATTCATTCATTCATTCATTAAAAATTTTATCTACTCCTTCAGACAGAGCCATTTTCGAGGAACCAATGTATTGTAAGTAGAAGTGCGCTATTTCATTCTGTGGTAAACGATAGAGTACATTGGGAAGTTCTTCTAAAACAATGGATAACCTGGCACCAAAATTATAGAAGACTAGACTATTATTCATCGGAGATAGTGTCTAAGTATACGTTATCATTTACAAGTTAGAACATGATCTGTTTAGGGTTCCGTATACCCCAAAATTAAATAAATAAACCCTTGTAAGATCACTGCATTGTCCGTTTGTCTGTCTATAGACTATGTTTTTGTTTTGTCGAAAAAATAGGAGGAATTTTAACTTGTCATGTCACTGACAGATAGATCTGTCAAGACCATTTTCCTCTGGAACGAGTAGAGGTGTCAAGTTGAAATTCCTCTTAAGTTCCTTGGAACTGCAAAAAATTCAAACAAAAGCACAAGTAAAGAAAAAAATATGAAAGTCGTAAAATTATGCTTACAACTAAAAATATAATTATTTTTTTTTTTTTTGCAGTGTGGGACGGCCACCTACGAGATGGACCGACGACCTGGTGAGGATCGCTGGGTCTCGTTGGATGCAGGTGGCTATGGACCGGTCGCACTGAAGTGCGATTGGAGAGGCCTAAGTTCAGCAGTGGACTCTAACAGGCTAAAATGATGATGTTGATATTTTTTGCAAATGTAGTGAAAAAAATGTTTGATGTTGGTAATAAAATAAAATTAGAAAACTGCATTACAAACAAAATGCTGTCCTATGTGTTTACTTCAAACTCTCACTTAGCCGGTTTTTTCGACAAGACTATTAATTTATTATCATAAATTGTGCATGCATTATGTTATTTTTGGACAGACAGTGATGGATGAAACTGATTCATTAAGTGGAGCAAGTAAAACATTTTTATGTTCAAATGAAGACGACATCTTTATAGGCCCATGGACATATTTCAGGTCGAAAAACAAGGGTAAAAGTGCGTGAACTCCTCAATCTGTCTTCATATAAATTGCCTGGTTTTTGACAGATAACACTTCATTCGTTTTTGTATATTATTAGTTTTTCTCAGCATTAGTCGAAAAATATTTTTCTTCGCACTCAAATGTCTATGTTTTTGTTTTTGCGCTCGGAGAAAAACATAGATTTATATAGGATTTATACATTAATAGATGTTTTTGGCCCATTAGATCTAGTAAACTTAAAGGATCGAAAAACAAATGCGATGATGGAGTCTCTTGGAGAAACATACACTCGATTTCATAAGTGTAATGATATTTCATCTTTATTACATTAAAAATGCAAAAATAACAAAGTCATCTTAAACAAAGGAGGCATGCTCTAAACTAAGCCTGGGTTTTCGATGAGGCAACTAAATATTGAAACAAAGGTAAAAACTTAAACAAACTCTCTCTAATCAGCTTGTTTGCGAGGTTTTGTTATGTTTAGACATTGCAGACTAAATCACCTGATTATCCGAAAAGCAAGATGATTCCAAGAACGGTAAATAAATAATAAGAATATGATTTCATTGGTCACAGCCATAATATTATCTACGGCGAAAATAGTTGTTACTTGTTCGTAGACTGATTTCACAGACATTCCGCCTCTGACACCAGGGTTTGTGAGCTCAATGTCGACACGATGTAGAAGTGCATAGTAGCCCGAGAACAAAATATTTAAACAAATAAAGACACTCAGCATTTGAATATTCCAAATAATCAAACTCTCATCTGAACGGAGCTAACATGCAAAACGGGAAAGAAAAGATTCGAATCACACTCGTTCAGCGATTACTTCGCCACAATCAATATCGCGCGAAAACAAAGGAAACTCTGCTTTTTTGTTCACTCCGCGCCGGATATTACTCTAGAGCAGCAGTGGTTCTCAAACTAACCGATTATGCCCCCTTTTTACACGACTGTCCAAACTGGCTGTAATTCGAAAATTAACTACCACGCACCACCGACGTAACATTTCGGTCATTTTTATGCCATTTGATAGAATTTGCAAGGCTAAGCAATAGGAGCGTAATGTGTTCAGGGTTCATGTATGTATGTATAGTATGTATGTATGTTAGTTTCTTTAATCCACCATAACTTATAAATACCTAAACAGATTTCTATGTATTTTTAGAATCCATACATCATCAGCCCGAGTGACACTAGCTATAAAATTTTAGGCGGCACAGTCATTTTTTTTATTTTTTGATGATTATTCTTCTTTTCGTGGGGTTTCAATGTCGACAACTGACCTCACAAATCCTGTTCTTAAAGTGACGAAGCAGAAGTGAGAACAGTCTCAAAAAGTTATTTGATTGACTACTGTGTCCCCACTCAGGGGTTTGAACTCAGAAAATAAGAGATGAACGCTCGAGCGCTCAGCCTCGGAGGCTGGCTGGGTTATGCCCCCTTGTGGGCATTGGAGGGCTTTTGGCCAAGTAAAGTTTGATGGCTTTGAGGCTTTATTCTTGCTATCACTTAAGACAGTTTTAGAATAAATTCGTCAGCCTTGTTGGGGTAAAATGTCATATTTAAAACAACTGAAAAAAACCTAAATCTATTTTCAGAAATAAAATTGACTGGTAACAACTACAACCTTTCGAAAAACACAATACAAGTTCTGGGGGGTTTTTCTAAAATTTACGGGTGACCGAACTAAGTTTGAGAACCTGTGCTTTTGAGGGGGCTAAAGGGGGGCGAAGGGTGCAAGATATTTCAATAGAATGAAAATCTATTGAATGCTGTTTTATGATTGATGCGTTTTGAAAGTCGCATGACTTTCAAAACTGTAATGAATTAAGTATTTAACTGACTAGTTAAGTAAATGAGCTGAGCTTAGTAACAAGCTTTTTTTTTTTGTATTCAAAACTTGTAAACGAATTTTGTAGAGCGTTGTGGTGTCGTGGATAGTGCCGCTGCCCGGGAGACGCGGGTTCGATACCCAACACGAACCAAACCAATGTGTTTTAAATTGTTGAATTTAAATTTACGTTTCTTCGACGCTCTTACGGTAAATTAAAACATCGTGTGATCGAATAAATTAAAAAGTTGAAGAAGTCGACGAACCCGCACTAAGCCAGCGTGGACGACTAAGGCCAGAATACCCTAATACTAGGTAGGCCTGAGCCCTTCGATGAGGCGTATAATATATAAGCTGTTGATGGTGTACCAAATTTTAAGCCAGTTGCTCTAAACCGATTGAGCTGAAATTTTGCATACGTATGTAAATCAGCTGATAATGCAATAATCTGGCAATCAGGTCCTGTTGATGCAATCAAGGTATTCTACTCACGAGGGAATAATCTAAATAACAATATAATACCATTTACTCAACGTGTTAACAACGAATTAATATAGCAATGACTGTACCTCATATAAACCAATTAGTTTCTGTAGTACGGATTAGACAATAAGTAAATATTGTAACCTTTTCTTGAATAAAAAAAAGGTGGTCTGATGACCTGAGGAAGGTCGCTGGTGGTGGCTGGATGAGGAAAGCTGGTAATCCTGCGCTTTGGCGTACCCTTGGGGAGGCCTACGTCCAGCAGTGGACTGCAATAGGCTGATTGATTGATTGATTGATTGAAATAGGGTAGGTCTGGACACCCTTGGGGTGGCCTACGTCCAGCAGTGGACTGAATAGGCTGATGATTGATTGAATATAGCAATACTTCTCGGGATGTCGTTAAATCTGTGAAACTAAACCAATTTTTAAAATAAAAAAAACTTTACATTGTTCAACCAACCAAGTCAATTTGTAATAAAAAAGAATTTTGAAAAGTTGTGGAATAGAAGTTGCTCAGTTACATGGGCTGAACAACACGAGAGATTAGTATTATTTTTCTTTATCTTGGGTGTTGTTAGGTCGACAACCGACCCGTTTCGTACGACAAGTGAAAGCTAGGTATAACATTACCTTTCTAATTATAATAATAGTTAGATAAGAAGTCTCAGAAATCTTATTTATTTTTTTTAAAAAACATTATTTATTAATTAATTTCTTAAGCATATTGCATTATAAAATTACATGAAGTCCTGCAAAACTGTTTATACAGTTTGACTGCAGGCAGAAGTCTCTAATGACAATCTATTGCAATATTACTAAAAAAGTCCAAATGCTATGATATTATGGAAGAGTATCTAATAATTATTTTTTAAGACTAGTTTTAAATTTATTTTACACTTATTTTGTTCACGTCGAATATCCTGTGGCAAACTATTTAGAAGAATAAGTATGTTCCCAAATTAATAAGTAAGTATGTTCTCAATGCACAAATACGCACCTTTTCATCAACAGCTCAACGTCCACATCGAGGGGCTCAAGCCTACCCCGAGTTAGGACGTGTTGGTTAGTCTATGGCTCCCCTTATTGTGTGTGTAGGCCCTAATTAGTATTTTTGACAATGGCAACTGTTTGCTATTATTGCTATCTCTGTCTCCCCTTTTCTTCCTTCCTTCTCTGACGTCGTTCACATCATGTCTGTCGTGTCCGACTTTAATATTTTTGTTAATTAATAATAATGTGATTATTCTATGTTCCGTGGATTTTTGGCGAAATACAAAGTGAGCATAAATCAAATCTGGAGTTTCCTTAATGTGCATCCTCGATGACGCATCTACCAAACCACTGCACGTGTCCCAGCAGACGACCGCCATTTGCTAATAGGGCGATCAGGCTTCTTACGGTGACGTTCGGTGACTTACACGTTCCTGCAAAGCATAGCTTGTGAGTGAATTCGACCAACCCGTACTGCCCAGTAGCGTAATTAAATAATAACTTAATCTTTTATTTGCACTTTTCTTAAACTGATGGTCAATCTTAGTAGAACATTCATCATACTGGTCCATGTATGAAAAATGTCTCCATTACCATACAAAATAGACTATAGCTCAAACCCACTGACACCTTTTACCACCCTTGACCAAGGTTTAATAGCGTAAGAGTAAAGCAATATAAACCTTATTTATGACGTAATAACTGTGTTCCCATGTGCTATAAATAAGTTTTACTACAACCACGTCTGTGGAGTTCGACGGCCGATAATGGATTATTTTGTACGCTAATACTGAATTATGGGAGGAAATGTGTGGAAATAGTAATCATGTGTGGAAATAGTAATCATGTGGAGTCAGATTATACATTCTTCAGGTACTTAGATTTAATAGTGTATAGTTAATTATTTATACTTCTCTGTACTTCTTTATGATGTGTGGGTTGTAAGATCGACAACCGACATTACAAATGCCAAAGGCCACTGACTAATTTAATTTATACTTAATTATTTAATATTATTTTCATTACTCATACTCTGAAAGTAGTTCGGAAGTTGCCTGAGGAGCGGTTGAAGGTAATACTTTTCAGCCCGGAGGGAGAATCACTTTCAACTGACAGATGTCATTCATTCATTCATTTACATTCATTCTGGCAAATCATTAAAAAAAATAACTGGTTCTAATTTCACATTTCTATTGAACTATATTCCATCTTTCTATACAGCCACTGCCACACAGAAATAATATAAAGTTAAGTATTAATTAAAGAATATATATTTTTTAAATGACTTTATTATAATTAACTTTCAACTATTTCTTTAAAATAAAATAGATTTGGGCAAAATATTTAACATTTTTCCATGATGGAAATTAAAAATATTGGCCCAAAAGCCGGCACGGCCACAGCAAAAAATAAATATCTGGCCAAGCACGTGTCGGACCACGCAAAGAGTTGTAGGGTTTTGTTTACAATGAGTTCATCTGATCCAGATATGGAAGTCACTCATTTTTTTTAGCTAATTCGTGTTTTTATTTTTACTTTCCTTGTATTCGTAATGAAAAGTACAGTGTTTGTTTACCTCTGGTTAAAGATTTATTTAGTGCCTCGAATTATTAGGGCCCTCGCTACGCTCAGGCCCCAAACCCCATCTCGGCTCTAAATAAGTTACCCCTCGTATAACAATGTCCTATTCTATTTCTTTCTACCAGAAGACTGGTAATATAGCGGGCGCGGACTTACGGGGCAGCGCAAGGCTCGTACAACCACTCAGACCCTCAGACGGACACGGACCCACGGACCTCTCAATAGGCCACTGACATGACTCGCATAACAAGTACCTTCGTTTCGGGAAGGGACCCACAACTTAACGTGCCTTCCGAAGCATGGAATCATTTTTCTTTTCGGACAATCAGTTGATTCAGCCTGCAATTCCTATCTTAACCAAACTGGGGAAAGTAGCACAAAGTTTTTTTTTTATTTTACACTGTCCTCACCGAGATTTGAACCTGGAACCTCCGTATTAAGAGTCGACTTTCCTGTTGCAAATTTATCGTAAGTTACCGCGTAAGTAACTTTTATCTAATCTGTGACTACAGGGCCCCGTTTCACGAAGCAACAATTTACAAGTAACAGGTTACAATTTGATATTCATTGCGTAGTCAATTCACAAAACTGTAAGCCCTTATAGTTTTATCTCATTGTCTACGCAATATACATCGAATTGTACTTGTAATTTGTAACTTGTAGCTTCGTAAACTTTGGTCACCCCCCGAACAAGTCGGTAATTCTTTATTTTATAAAATCTTTATTTAGTTCTCCAGTTAATTAGTATAATAATTCTATTCTAAAACAACACAATTATTGTTGAACAACATTATATAACTGTTTTCAGTACTATTGTTTGTTGTGTAGTTTCCTTAAGGAAACTTCAACCCACTTGACCCGCAACTTGGTTAGTTTCAAACATTTAATTCTATTGTATACAAACTTATATAGCTAGCGCGCAATCTGAATGCGTTGATGTATGTGACTACTATGTTTAGTTTAGTTTCATTAATTAACTCGATTTGCCAATTAAATCAGATTTTTAATTTCTTAAAACTATAAAAAATTCGCAAAGGGCAAGTCAAAGAGTATAAAATAACAATAACCAGAAAATATCATGACAGATGATTAAAAATTAAAATTAATATTATTTTTTTATATTTTTGTATTCATTTACTGAGTACAATGAGTTATCCAATAAAAGGTGCTTCAGTCGACGGCCAAATGCTTCGTCAGATATGAACTATTATTACAACTCTCTGTATTTCATTTGTAATTTCAGTGGGTAGTTCCTCATAGAACGCAAGACCGATAACGCGCGGGTTTTTGTCAAGCAGCGTCAACCGTCGAGGTACTGTTTTCAAACGTCCAGTCTGGCGGGTTATTCTGCCCGGAATGTGAACACGTTCAAAACTATCCAGATTTTGGCGCGCGAACATTAATATTTCGAATAAAATATATTGTGAATAGTGAGATATAATTTTATATTCGGTGAACAAGTCTCTGCCAGTTTCACACCCGCCAGGACACGTAAAGCATGTTTCTGCCTTATGAAAACCCTGTCAAAGTCAACAGAGTTGCTCCATAGAATGATGCCGTACGAGAGGAGTGAGAGGAAATTGGCGTGATATATCTGTACATGAATGCGTGGTCACGAATGCATTCGGATGGCGGCGCGCGGACAACATCTTAGTCATCAAATGTAGTGGCCAGGGCCGCTGCCTCCCGTCGTCCGGGAGACGCGTGTTCGATCCTCATGCCGTGTGTTTTCGAATTCGAGTTCATGAAATCGAATTTGACGCTTTTATGGTGAGAAAACCTGCACACTCATTCGAAGAAATTCAAAAGTTGTCTGTGTGTGAGGTCCCAAATACTCTACCGGTCTAGTACAGAGGCTGTTAAGTCTAAAAAAGCCAATCCGATAAAATGAAATTCTTGTATCAAATTAAATCCAATTCGATTTAAACAAATCTAGTTCAATCCGATTAAATCCACTTACGTCGCATTCTCGTGAACCTAAAAAGAAATACTAAAGAAACGAATCACGCTAACTTAGTCCCAAAGGAAACGGCGTGAAAATATAATAACGAGCATCCACTACTCACCATCCATTTGCAAATGAGGTGTAGAAGGTATTATTGCAGTTTCCTCGCTTTCAAAATTAATAAAAGCCCTAAGTATCGTATATAGATCCAAACAAGTTTTCATTGTTACAACGCACGCGATTCCGTGACTTTCGTGGTTCGTGTGTATTGGAACGAAGTATCATCTCATTCAGTTTTTTTTTTCAATAATCTTTTTCTTCACCAGACATTATCCTCGCAAGGTCGGTGCAAAATGTTTTGTTACGAGTCCACGTTGTCACACTTTTGTCACTCTCATTTTAGTTTCAAAGGAAATCAGCACCATTCTATTACTTTTAAGTCTTAACTTAATTATTTTCGGGTTTAATTGTGTACAAAGTATGAAAGCAAGCTTGTAAGTGCAATTAAGAGGTATTTTAAAACGTGGAATTGGTTATGAATTAACTTAATGGATTCTCGATTTTACTTAAAACACACTTAAAACGATCAATCAGCAATATGAGCATAGAAAAAATAGACTCTATCTCTACTTATCTAAAAATTATTTCTACGGATACAAGGTACTTTAACAAAATAAAGTAGAAAAAAATACAAAATAACTGGCTGAATATAAAATTGATAGGCAAATCTATTATTACTTTTTTTTTGTGTTATGCAATAAAGTGTTTCTTACTTACTTATTTCTTTATAAAGAAAGATCATGTTACCACGTTTCCTTTCACGTCACCTTCATTCCACAATGGAAAGGTGCATTTTCCTTATTTTATTTTGTGTTTTAGTTTATTTCTTTACGAAAGCCCAGGAAGTTTTTTTTTGGGTAAAAATGGTGACTGGTGATTTTTCGGAAGCGAGTTGATAATTAAATAAATAAATAAATAGAATTCGTAAACCTTAGACTATGAAACTGAACAATTTTTGTTCCATATTTTTTTTTACTTTTTCCTTTTGTCCGTGTCTAATACGCTGTGAATTTAAGTTGCGTTATGCCTAGACACAACGCGAGTATGATTCGTCAGCTGTTTTGAAAAGTGAGACATTTCCTTTTCGAACTAATTGAAACTTCTCCGTGTAAATAAATAACGTTAATTTGCATCTTCCTTTCCGCATCAAATTGTTCGTAGAGCAGATTTCCCGGCGCCTGCTTCGCAAAAAGATGCTTTCTCGACTTTGTAACAACGGTGTGGCTTTGAACGTACCATGTCTTCAATTTAAAATAGGTTAAGGTATTTTAGCTGAGAAAGCTAGAACGAGAGTTTTCTCGATTTTTACGGAGTTCAATTTAACTAGATGGGGTTTAAAGACTCTCAGATTTACTATCTACTCGATTACTATCGATATTATGGTGATGAGTGCCAAATTATTGCTTTCATTATCGACTCAAAATAACTATATAGTATCACGGCTCTTATATCTTTTGTGCAAATATTAAAGTTTGATTAGTATCTATCTATAGAAGCATCGGTGGTATATTACGAGTGGTATAGTCATCCAGTCCGGAAAGCGCCCGGTGCAAACCCTACCAAAGAAATATCAAATTTAGAATTCATTGTGTTATTCGAATCCGTTATTAGATGTTTTACGTTAAAGTGGAAACCTGCGCACACCTATGAGACCAATTTGCACTGGACTGGCGTGGTTGTCAAAGACCTGATTACTCTAATTCAAGATAGGTTCAACCCCTCGGTGAAGACGTATCAGGATGTAGCCCAGAAGCTGCTACGACAGGACTGTTGGCCGCACGATGATAAATAGTAGTTTGAAGGTGGTGAAGATGGAGTAGAAGATGTAGTTTTAGAGAGGTAGCGTGGCAGAAGAAAACAGGGTACAGTCCAGATAGTTGCACACACGGTTTATTAGTATAAGAAATCAACGTAACACTTTTAAAAGCTTACTTTCGAACAAAATCAATAAAATACGGTTAATAAGACGATCACAGTCTGACGAATTAAGGTGGAATGAGAAAATTTTGATGAAAATGACAAAAACGAAACGGATGGATTCGAAATTTGAAAATAAATTGAAAATGAATGATGAGACTGCCAGTACTTAAAAATTCTGAATTGCAGAGAAGGTTGGATAGCAGTACTGTTACAAGCATATGAGCTTAATAAAAAAATGGTATCCATAACAATGAAGTATAAGCTTTGAAGATAAGACTGCTGATGTTCTTGAACGTATTTATACGAGTATATTCGCTATAGTTTCGCGCTGTCGTCTTTCATCAATGCACGCATAAGTAGCTGAAATTATCTTAAATAGAGAGCCTTCAAATGGAGTTTCAAGGAAGACTTTAGACAAGTTACTCACTACAGGGTGACACCCTGTCAATTTGTGTTAGTGAACTTGCTCTTACCCTAAAAGGGAACTATTCAAAGCGGGTTTAGTTTCAAAGTCCAACTGAAAACGCAATAAGGGAACTAACATGCTTACCTACTTAACTTCTTGGTAAATCTTTAAAAAATCTGGCCAAGCGCAAATCAGACTAATAAAGCAAAAACTAAAATATTAAGTTTGGGGTAGGTCCTATTTTATTTTATTTTTATTATTTGGGAGGATTTTTTTATTTTTTATTTAAATTAAATTTATATTTATATTAAGTAATACATGATAACCGATAGACAAGGACCTCGAAATATTAATATCTCGAGTTATTTAAATTATGTCAGCAATATACGTGATAATATATGTGTGGTGACGGCAGAGTAGAATACATTTGTCACCAACCCCTACTCTTCCCGTGGGTGTCGTAAGAGGCGACTTAGGGACTACACATTGAACAGGGCACGGGCAGCAGCGCTCTCTGGTACAGTAACCTTTTAATCTGCGATCTCCAACCCGCCTGCCAAGCGTTGAGATTATGGCAAAACCCTCCACTTGAGTGGAGGAGGCTCATAGTCCAGCAGTGGACTGGAACGGGCCGTTGATTTGATTTGATTTGATTTGAATACTTACTATTGCTCTCTGAACTATCAAGCAGTGTGTAAAGAAGGATTTTCTAACGGATCTCCGAGCGAGTCTCGGTTGTTGTAGAGTGGTTATGTAGTGATTTATAGACGCCGTACTTATCTTCACGTGTTGTTCCCAGTTTCATTCTTGGTATATCGCGTGATAGATTGTTTTTAAACTCCTGCTTTATGTTCTCACTAGCTGACTGTACATTTTTAAATTCAATAAACATTGCTGCAGTTTAATCACTACATACGCGAAATTAATATTGTGAATCTTCTTACACTAATATTTTTCTGACGTTCTTGAATCAAAGCTTACACGAATCAGAACACTACGAGTATGTGAAGTGGGCATAGAGTTCTATGCCCACTTTAAGTGTAGAGTTCTACATTTACAGACCATAGAACTCTACACTTACAGACCACCTTATCTTAAGACATTCATTCACATTTGGTCATCTGCCTAGTTCCATGATGCAACAGCGTGCATTTCTACTCGTTACTTTTACTTCGGCCAACTAGTTACAAACTATCTTTTAAAGCTTAAAGATTTTAATGACAATCAATTTGATCAATTCGACCGATCGATTGGGTTTGTTTGTAGAGCTGTAATTTTTGAGGAAGCCGAAATATATTTTTTTATTTTCGTTTTAAACCCCCATATCTCCGTAATTTTGAAAATTTTCAAAAACTTAATCGACAAAAAAAGCTATATCTAATACTTTAAACGAGCAATTCTTGTATATACCTATATATCTATATATATGTAATGAGTATCTCGGAAATGGCTGCTACGATTTCGATGAAATTTGGTTATACCAAATTTCAGGGGGTCTCGAGGGCGATAAATCGATCTAGCTTGCTTTTGTTTTTGGTAAAACAGGATTTCCCCATGTTTTCGGGCTTAAAAGAATTTGTACGCCATATCATTAAAAGAGAAGGTTAATTTTGCTGCTATCCATAACGACGCGGTGGCTCTGTTGGGGAACCGGGAGGCAATGAAACCGAATGTCAGACGAACGAATCCACATGAATGCACTTTTTTATTTTTTTGATCATGTTTCTTTTTTTGTTTGTTTTTAACTTTTTAATTCTTTCATTTAGTTATTTAAATACAAAAATGACAGAAATAAAAATTTCTTATTTAGTTAAGACTTCTGCCGGTTAGGTCAGTCGGTTTGGTTGAGTTGTACGGAAGGTAGAGTGTAGAGTATTTTAATTCCGGTGGAGATTTTCGGAGAGCAAAACAAATGGAACTGGGTAGCGAGCTTTTAGTCTGCCAAAGTTAACATCTGGCCCGAGATGCTGGATTGGAGCAACTTTTAAAGAAAAAAAATGAAGAACTTGTACTAAAAGACTTTGTTTCGAGGATACCAAACAAACATACAAAGACAAATTAAAACACAGATCAGAAACCGATTCTCAAAATCATTATTCAAATAGCAGCCGAGAATCAAACAAACCCGGGACTCTAATGAAAGGAAGATGCATTGCCAACGAAGCTATACGGTATTTTTGTTGCGTGCTGTGTATTTAGGAAGGATTATTATGAAAATTTCTCAAATAATTTAAATCAAATTCTATTGTTCCCGTGGGTGTCGTAAGAGGCGACTTAGGGACTACACATTTAACAAGGAACAGGCAGCAGCGCTCTCTGATACAGTAACCTTTTAATCTGCGATCTCCAACCCACTTAAGTAGAGGAGGCTTACTATGGACCAGCGGTGGACTGTAACGAGCTGTTGATTTGATTGATTTGATATTCTATTGTAACATGAAACTAATTTCTTTCAGTTTTCCAACTGATACCTTTCTTTGAAAAGTCCACAGGTGAATACAAACGTATCCTTTTCAAATATTTGCGAGAGAACTTCGCGGAACAACTCATCCCAACCCAGCGATCCTCAAACTGGGGCAAACATATCAATAAAAGTGCTAGTCAAAGTTATCACTAAGAATAGTTGTTATAAGTTCAATAGGCGATTTACTTCCCGTGTTAAATTTTTCATTTCTTATTTCACAAAATAAGAAAGGCCCAGTGTGGATCTTGACGTCCATTTGTGATGAATGGATTTTTTATTTTAAGAGCGTCGATGGTCTAGTGGCTAGGGCCGCTGCCTTCCGTCCGGGAGACGCGGGTTCGATGCCCACCACGCACCAATGTTTTCGGATTTTAAATTCTTATGTACATTATTCGACGCTCTGACGGTGAAAGAAAACATCGTGATGAAACCTGCACACTCCTGCAAAGAAATTCAAAGATTGTGTGTGAAGTCGACCAACCCGCACTGAGCCAGCGTGGTCGACTAAGGCCTAATCGCCCTAATTCAGGGTAGGCTCGAGCCCCTCGGTGGGGACGTATATGAGCTGCTGATGATGATGATGAAGATTTTATCCCAAATACCAATATTCACATCACAACACTTTAACGAGTATAATAAGTTGTATGGGTGAATTGTTTAAGGATTTTAGGTAGTCTTAAAATAGCTATAGATGTAGTAATTAAAATAGTCCTTACCCTCACGATCTAATCTAGTTATACGTCCCCACCGAGGGGCTCGAGACAACCTTGAATTATGGTCTAAAGGGCCCCGGAGACGGTCAAACGGTTTGATTCAAACACGTAAAGTTTGGTTTGACTCAAACCATTTTGCTCGTTTACAAAGGTGGTTTGAACGGTTTGTCAAACATTTACGTGTTTGCAGGATGTTTGATGCAATATTTCATAATTTTGTGTTTGACGCGTCAGAAGTGTAATTACGACAGCGTACAGAATCAGACTTCGCAGAGCCGTTTGAAAAACCGTTCAAACCGACCTCAAACGGTTTGATCAAACACGTAAGGTTTGAGTCAAACCGTTTGACCGTCACCGGGGCCCTTTACGAGTGCGTAGTTCCATTACCGTTTAAGCGTCGAATAAACGTACATTTTTTATTAACGACTACTGTACACAACTCTATTACTATTAAGAAAAAAACGTTTGCAGTCACCAATTTTGGATCGACATTTTGATCAAGGAAAAAGTGATAAAGAAAGTGGGCTGAGTAAATGTTCAAGTAACTGTGACGTCGCAGCTGCTGTGACATGGTAGGAAATAGTAAATTAGATTCTTCTTAACGTGAAGGGTGAAAAAAGTTCGGTGTTTGGCAATTCAAGATATAAGTAAGGACAGGCGTCATTACTTATATTTGAATATGAATATCTTCTAAAAGTATTCAAGTAGAGAGCTGGAATTTTAGAGTACGTAAAGTCCCGCCGTGTGGTGACGGCAGAGTAGAATACATTTGTCACCAACCCCTACTCTTCCCGTGGGTGTCGTAAGAGGCGACTTAGGGACTACACATTGAACAGGGAACGGGCAGCAGCGCTCTCTGATACAGTAACCTTTTAATCAGCGATCTCCAACCCGCCTGCCTGCGTGGAGACTATGGCAAACCCTCCAGTTAAGTGGAGGAGGCTCATAGTCCAGCAGTGGACTGTAACGGGCCGTTGATTTGATTTGAAAGTCACGCAAGGGGTGGCAGAGATCATGACCCGCCACTGCTACGAACCAGACATCTTTTTTTCGCTTCATCCACATTCCAGAAGCTTCGGTGGTCTAGTGGCTAGGGCCGTTGCCTCCCGTCCGGGAGACGCGGGTTCGATCCCCATCACGTACCAACGTGTTTTCGAATTTCGAATTCATATACACCGTGAAATTTAACTGGTTGTTTATCCGCAGCGAAAAGATTTGGTCTCGATATTACAATCGATTTGTAAACACATTTGTCCTGAAAGTCAAATAATGACTGAGTTACAAATTGTGAGAAATGAGACTTGAAATCGACGAGAAACAGTAGTAATCACTTGTATGAATGAAACTTCGTCAGCTGATCGTACCAAGGCGCGCGGGCGCCGCGCTGTAGTCACCTAGGCAGGGTGGGAGAGAGCGGTGGCGGGGGATGCGTGCGAGCGGCGCGAACGGCCGCCGGGCCAAAAGAAACGGCGGCGGCGGGGCGCGGCGACGCGCGGTCAGCTGATAGATAACTAACTACCGAAAATCCGAAGAGTTATTCCAATTTTCCCTTCATACTTTTACGGGTTTAGGACCGTCGTAAACACTTTATTATCAATAAAAAAAAAAATCTAAACATCTTACTTAGGTCGTTAAAGTGTTTAAGGCGTATTTAAAAAATTGGAATCAACTTATTTACAATGATTTTATCTAACCTACTATTAATGTTCTTTATCTAAAAAAAATACAGTTTAGGTACTTACACTTCCCGATAACGGAGTAATTGTTCGAAGTGCAAGCCACTGCGTTCAATGCACAATCGCGCACGCTTTATTTGATTGTCTTTTAATTTCAACAAAGTGTCCCTATCACGTCTAACAATGTCAAAAGCGTCCTCTATCGCACTTTTTAACGCTGCACGAGTCGAGTGTTCCTCACGGTACACCAGGCGTTTGAGCTCTGACCACAAGAAAAAGTCCAGCGGAGTGAGATCCGGGCTTCTTGCTGGCCATGGCACCGGGCCACCGCGTCCGATCCAGCGCTGGGGAAACACAGAGTTCAAGTGCTCTCGCACAGCGCGCTGATAATGAGCCGGGCACCCGTCGTGCTGATAAAACAGATCATCTTGCACCGCTAACGGAACGTCATCTAGAAAGTCCGGGATAACGTTACGCAGCATGTTTAAGTAGGACGCACCCGTTAAGTGTCCTTCCACGAAATACGGTCCGATTAGATGGCCATTAATTATGCCGGCCCACACGTTTACACTGAAACGCACTTGATGTGCACACTCCCGAATGACATGTGGGTTATTAAAAGCCCAAAAATGTTCATTTCTTTGATTGTACAATCCCACTCGCGTAAACGTCGCTTCATCCGTCCACAAAATGTTTAAATTTTGATTTTCTATCAACCACTGACAGAAAGTCATTCTGGCCGACGCGTCGTTTTCGTGAAGGGCATGAACTTTCTTAAAATGATAAGGATGCTGCCCTTCTTTGTGCAGCAACTTCCAGACGTAGTATTGGCTCACATCAAACCTCACCGCAGCCATACGTGTACTACGTCGAGGATCGCGCTCGAAGTACTCTATGATCTCCTCGTCAAGTTCTGGCGAATAAACGGCTGGTCGACCTCCGCCCCGTGCGTGTGCTGGTGTCTGGAATTGTCCATGATCAAGTAGCCGCTGTGTCGCCTGTACGATCGTCCGGGGATTTGGAACTTGAGGGTTCAGAATCCCGTGAAGGCGAAGCGACTCCAGATGTTGTGGCTCCGCGTAAAGTCGCTGGGCAGCATGGGAATTGTAATCAGCCCTAGCGTAAAGTTGCACCATGGCAACGTACTCCAAATTGGTGAAGTTGTGGTGTCGATCCATTTTGCGAGCACGTTTACGCAACGCAGTGCGCGTGCGACACTTCCGGGTTCGCAGGACAACTGAGGGGTGGGTGAAGGGGTGAGTGAGTGAGTGTCGGGCGAGGTGGGCGGGGCGAGGGTGCCGCTCGTGTCACGTGTCACGACACGTTACCGGCGACGACCAACGGTCGATGTGCGGTCAATAGGTACTGACGTACTACGCGCTAGAGCTTATTTTGCTATATCAAGTTGATTTCACACGGCGCTGACGGCGCATAGGTATCTTTGTACTTAGAACGAATGCGCGCGCGCGCGCGTTGTGCGGTAGTCTACTATTGTTTCTCACGCTTTCGAGTTGGTAAATATTTTTCGTTGATTATTCGAAAACAAAAATATTTTATTTTTAAAATTTAACTTAGCGAATCGAAAGTCCTACTGATACCAAGTGGTTCTGCTGCGGATAAACAACCAGTTAAATTTCACGGTGTATACGTTTATTCGACACTTTGACGGTGAAAGAAAACATCGTGATGAAACCTGCACACTCCTGTGAAGAAATTCAAAGGTTGTGTGTGAAGTCGACCAACCCGCACTGGGCCAGCGTGGTCGACTACGGCCTAATAGCCCTAATTCAGGGTAGGCTCGAGCCCCTTGGGGAATGGGCTGTTGATGTTGTACCTCTTTGCTTGTTTGTGGAGTGAAATAAACACATTTTTTTATTTTTTTCATTTTTTATTTATCAATCACTTCAAAGATGGTCGGTTTAGGGCACTCCTGTTCTTACTCTTCCAACATTTCCATTTACATCATTGTATTGCCGTACTTATTTAAATTCTTGGGCAACTAAATTGGTTGGGCAGTTTTGGCTGTAAGATGTAGCAATCAATAAATAATTCCGGCAGTTAAAACTTTTTCTGGTAAGTAGTAAATTATTTAAATGTGTCATTGAAAACTTCTAGTAATTACGAGTAAGTAAATTTTGGTCAGTTATTTAATAAATTGTAGGAAATAAAATGAATGATTGAACAAAAGAATTAATAGTGATCAGTAAAATAAATACTTGGGTGGTAGGAAAAAGGATTTGAATTATTTGGAAAGCATAACAAATCATTGGGCAATGAAGAACGAGGCTATGGAGACGTATTTTTCTGATCTTTTGTGTGGCACTGATACTAGTTGCTGTAATAATAAAAAAAAACTTACTCAAATGGCGGTCACATTCTTCATCTTCTTACCGTGTAAATTGTAAGGTCTACAAGTAACCGACCTCACAAACCCTGGTGTCAATTACAGAGCCGCTAAAGGCCACTGACATGGCTCGAGCGACGACCAGATAAAAGCCGCGACCCTCGGCTTAACGTGCCTTCTGAATTACGGAATCATCTTTCTTTTCGGATAATCAGGTGATTAAGCCTGCAATGTCCTAACCAAATTGGGGAAAGTCTCACGAAGAGATTTTTCTTTAACAGTGTCCCCACCGGGACTCGAACCTGGAACCTCCGTCTGAAATCTCGACCACTCGGCCACGGAGGCTGGGTAGGTTCGAGCCCCTTGTCGATGAAATGGCTGAACTAAACGGTCAATAAACCTAGTGTTTCTCTCATTCTAGACCAAGACGTTGGTCTTAAATCATGATTCGGGCCACGTCCTGAACGAACACTGGTAATGAGACTCGATCCATTCGATTCCTCGGTAACAGTACTTCAGAACAGAAACCCCATTCGTTCTGGGGTTTACGCGGTAAATCGGTGTGTTCTCATTCACTACTACTACATACCATCACACTAATATTATAAATGGGAAAATATATTTGGATATTTGGATGTTTAGATGCTTGGATGTTTGTTCCACCTTCACGCTTGAAGTACTCAACGGATTTGGATGAAATTTGGAATGGAGATAGTTTGTAACCTGGATTAACACATAGGATACTTTTTACGCGGAAAAGTTTTATTCCCACGGGAAAATCTTACTTATCGCGTGCGTAGCCGCGGGCGGACCGTTGTTAATTAAAAAAAAAATGTTAGATTCGAAAAAAAAAATTGGTTCAATTCTTGGTTTTCTTAAAGCTAATCTTAACCAACTAAAACTATACTCACCCATGTATGTATTTTTTCGTTCAGAAGGCAGATAAGTTTTCATCAATAATGGTTCTAACTAATACCTCCACCACATGGACTTTATTTTAAAATTTTTGAGTCTTTAATATATTCGATGCTCTTACGGAAGGAAAACATCACAAAAAACCTGCACATAATAAAAGTAGAGATATTATAGTCAGCGTAGTAAAGTAGACCGATTCGAACTGTTAAACGAGTAAAATATTAAGATCACAATTGAACACAATCAAAACATTATTATTGACATTTACCTATAGATAAATGGATAGTTGATTTTCTTTCTAACACTTACATTTAATATTTAGTTTATTCCGCGCGAACAATAGCTTTGGATCATCGGAGAAAAGACCATAAAAGCTAAGGCTGTGTATAATCAACTTTTGCAAGTGATACGGTGGGCAAACAGCGTAAGGCAACCATGTCTAGTATAAATAGACCCCCGAAATCGTATCGTATCGTGGGACAATGTGTTTAAACAAAAATTACATTGGGGAAAGTCCAGTTTAATTTAGCCACCCACCCAGGCAGACTGAATCACCTGATAGTTTAGAGCAACGAGTTATGAGCGCTGATTTTGGAAATTACAGTATTTGAACACTTTTAGGTTTTCGAATAACCCGTAGATAATTCTGTGTGACCGTATTTTTCTCTCACTTACTCACTTTTTTATTTTTTTTATTTTCAATATGTCTGTCTCTTTCAAAAACATTTTTTGTATGGAGATTATATGGCGTTACTAACAAATGACGTCACAAGTGGGTATGTGCCTCTCTGTCTTGTCTTGTCTTTTTTCTTTTTTTTTTTTTCTTTTTTTTCTTGAATTTGTATAACTCGGTCAATTTTAAATATAGAGCAAAAAATATTTTAGTGTTCGATAGTAGAAACTAAGAAGTTTGAATATCTAAAATAAAATAAAAGTAGTTCGATCCCCTATTGTTGTACACAGGAACGAGGCAGATATCCCTCACAACTTCTGCCAAGAGCAAGATTTACATTATGATCAAAAGCTTATTACCTAGATGGAAGTTATACAATTTATCAAATGGTATACAATTTAAAACGTTACAAGGTAATTGTAGTATTTATAATGATATTTTAAAGTACATATTTTGAGTAAATACATTATTTAGATATGAAATGAATTTATTACATAAAGTTAAATTTACAAAGACAGCTATGACTAATTTATTGAATTTACAAAGACAGGTATGATTAATCCTAAAGCAACATTGAATAACATTCGTTTAGTTTACAAAGACAAGTATTCATAAATTATTATTTATTTATCACGCTCATAAACCATTAATTATCAACAACAAAACACACAATACAACAAAAACAATGGCCAATGGTGCAACTGGGCGAAAGTCAAGACAACGGGTAAGTTGCCTTGCTTGCGACTGTAAGCGTCCAAGTTTGGAATCAAATAAAAAAAGACGTTGTGTGATTGGCTCACAGGCTGTCTCTTAAGTGACTGTTCCTATTCACTTAGCTATACATAATGATTTGATTATTTCATATAAGCCTGACTGAATCTTGTACTCGTGTACGCGTACACCACGTCAGCTAGCCAACTTGCCAATGTATACTTTACCTAAATATAAAAATGACTATGGGCGTAGGGTGTGGTCATACGCGCTACCCCGCACGTTGAACAGTTTACCTGGGGAGCTGTTAGAAAAAATACCTTCACTTAAAATCAAAGAACTGAAATACCATTTAAAAAAAAAATTACTTACCAAAAAAAAACCCCAACGAGGTAGTGCGGGATGGTGCGTTGTCCCTAATTTAATTCCTTCCTTCAATTCTATTTAGTAGTGTGCGACCCGTCAGGCGCACATAATCTTACTCTTAGATTAAGTGCTTGGCGTTTGTAATTAAAAAATGATGTTAAAAAAAAGAAATAAACAGTTTTAAATTTTTTTTATTTTTTTTGTATTTTTTTTTTTTAATGGATGATTTTTTTAATCAGTCCATTCAACTGAACAACTTTCCCCAAGGAACATAAGGCTTAGTTCACACCAGAAAGGCTACTTATTGGCTACTAAAGGAATTGACCCTTAGGAGTCAGATGGAAATAATGCATCTTCCGTATATTAGTAAATCGGCCGCGCGGTTTGGAATCGTGTTCCAGTCTTTGTTCCTTGGGAAAATTTGTTCTGTTTCAAAGAGTGAAATCACGATGCATTTTTTTTTTAATTAATTGTTAGGCTTACTCTTGACCACAAGCAGGTCCGCGAGGGACGAGATGCGGTCGATGATGGAACGAGTTCGCCCAGAAAGTGCCTCTTCACTCTAACTTTGAAAATGCTTGGGGTTATAAGCACTCGGAAAAACAGAAGCAGACAAAGAATTCCATTCATAAGACAACTAACTGTTCGCCAACGAATAATCCCGCTTGGTTCTTTATTAAATTTAAGACCGAATAGTATCAAGTTAGCTATAAGTTTCCCGTACCAAAAGTCTACAATTCAGAACAAGGTATAACCATCCATCAACACCCAAATGCAAAACATATCTCCAAACAAATTCAAAATGAGAAAGCCTACTTCATAAAACTCTACGCACTAGGAGATTGAGTACTTAGAATAGTTTGTTTTGTAAACAGAAACAAGTCGAGTAGGCAAAGTATTACGGGAAAACCCTCACTGAAACTTTTCTCATTTGATTTGATATCGCTAAGAACTGTACTTTCGTAGTCAGACTGTTTTATTCGATTTTTCTTGCGTCTTTCAGCCGCTTACTTTCTTTTTTTATTGTACACTTCTACTAAGTTATCTGTGAAATGAAAGGTGGCGTTAATAGTCATAGAAAATAGTATTTCAACCAATCGCAAGAGTTTTGTGAGTTAACATCCTACTAATTTTATAAATGTGAAAATATATTTGGATGTTTAGATAATAATAATAATAACTTTATTTATTTCCACACCACAAGAAAAATAATTTTAACATACACCAGAAACAATGTCGTGTTCTTGTGGAGGGCTGATGCCTAAGCTAGGTTTATATATAAACCTGTATTATAGGTCATCAGGCCTTCCCTCACAGCACAGTAAACTTAGTGCACTAGAAATACTAAATTTAGTGTAGATATAAAAAGTATAATATTATAAATATTACATGCAAATTTGAAAATATACGCCAAAGATTGTGTTTGATGATTATTTTTGTTGTTTTTATTAATGGGTCTAAGCATTTGTTTGTGTGGTGTGTGTGAGTATGTGTGTGTGAGTGTATGGGGGTGAGTGTGTGTGAGGAAGTTTTTGTATACGTAAGAATATTATCACTGTAAACTGAATGATAAGAGTAGTTTCCGCTTTAGACGTTTATATTACAGAAATGCAAAGTATAGACAATATAGGTACCCTTACTTAGCCCTACGACAACAAGTCTTGGGATCGGTATGACTGAACATCCACTAGGAGATAGCAACCACTAGTTTGGATGTTTGTTCCGCTTTCACGCCTAAACTACTAAACAGATTTGGGTAAAATTTGAATTGTAGATAGGTTGTACCTTGGATTAACACATTGAATACTTTTTTATGGTAAAAAGTCTTATTATTCCCAGTCTTGCACAACGCGAGCGTAGCCACGGGCGGACCGCTATAGTTTCCATAGTAATGTAATGACCATAGTTCTAATTTTGGCCATTTCTCACATACTAAGGTAGGTTTATAGATTGTAACACTTCCTACCCTTTGAGATAACTAAAGCTTGGTAGTGAATAAATGAATAGTATTTTTTCTTTATGTGACCTTTATTTATTTAAGCTGAATTGATTCTAATCTTGATTCTAAACAAACTTATTCCAAGTTTTGTACAAATTTGCTAACACGTTTATATTATTTTGGACGTTTGAATATTTTTGAAATCAATAAAAGATTTTGGTGGCTTTTTATATGTCGCAAATAGATAGAATAACTAGGTTACGGATACGAATTTGAACTGGGCCCCGTTTCACGAAACAGCAAGTTACAATTTGATATACATTGCGTGGCTAATTCGCCTAAACTGTAAGCCCTTATCGTTTTATCTAATCGTCTACGCAATGTACGTCGAATTGTACTTGTAATTTGTAACGTGTAGCTTCGTGAAACGGCCCCCGGTGGAAAGGTTATTTACCTCGGAATAACTTGCGTGAAACTGGTACACCATTTACGGAACAAATGAAAAAGAGAAATACATAGGTAAAAGTTGTGCTTCTTTCCCGGAGGGGAAAGAAAAGACAAAAAAAATACCCTCACATTTAAGGTAACTCTCTGAGCGATTTGTACTTTTCTCATAATAGCACACGACTGTCTCATACCGTCTTCGATTTTAGTGATAATAATCGAGGTAGCACCCCGCAAAACAGATTGAAAGAGCTCAATCAATAGTAACCAACTCGTAGAAACCGCTACCAACCACTACCAACTACTACAAATATACACTAGATACGTTAGCGCAGTCTTGCATTTCACTGCATGAAGATTAGATATTGCAGCCCCTTTCGCAGCCGCAATATCACAACTTGAAACACAATTTCACGTACATTGCGTGGGCGAATCTAAGCCTTGATCTTCTTTAACCAACTGGCTACGTAATGTATATCAAGTTGTAAGCGTTAGTTGCAAATCTTTGTGGAGTAAGTCCCAGATAGATTGCATTTCTAGGTGATGTTGATACGCGCTGAAGTGTGCACGCGATATCTAGACTAGCTTGAACATCGTCTGATAGCGCTGCGGTTTTGAATGATTTCTTCTAGGTACTTGGTAATTCCTAGATCTATCTACTTATGTTTATTCCGTCTCGTCTAATCGTCTAACTATTTAAAAGTTGTGGTACAAAAGTTGTCAGTTTCATGGGCTGACCTACCATCCGAGATGTTTTGCTTTATTACGTTGTATAACTCGTTTGCACAAAACTGGGTTGATGACCGACCCCACAAACCCGGTTGTCAGAATGATGACAAAGATAACAAATACAAAAAACTTTATTGATACCATAATTTCTTATAAGCAACTCATTGGGAGTCTTCATTAAGCACTTTAATTCTAATTCAAAATAAAAGCTAGAAAATAAAATGCTGAAAATATTGATGATCTAACTGTTCCATATTTTTTTACAATCGATACAAAGGGAACAAAAAGCAGTGGTAATCGTACATCAACTCACCGCAATGCAAGTAAATGCAAACAGTCACTGCAGAGGGAAAGCGACGCAACAAGAAATCGATGCTAGGGCAACAACTCTAACATAGTCCCTGTGACAGAAAAACTCCGCTCTTCACTTCCGTGACACTATAGGCACACATTGTTGTTAATAATATAGATTAAATGATAAACGAACAATTTTGTATTTGTATTTGTCGTTTCAACAAATGCCATTACGCGGGCTGGACACAACCCGAGGCCTATTCAATAAAACTTACAATTGTATTTTTACAATAACACTTCGACGTGCATTGCATAGATAATCAGCTTAAATTTACAAACCATAAGCTTTTTGGTATATTGGTAACGCAATGTACGTCGAATTGTAATTAAATTACAATTTGCGAGTTGTTTTTTGCGAAGAAATTCAAAAGGCTGGGTGTGAAGTCGGCCAACTCGCACTAGACCAGCGTGGACTCAACTACGGCCTGATCGGTTTAATTCAGGGTAAGCTCGAGCCTAGAGAGCTGTTGATGATGAAGTTTTATTAAATAGACCCTTGATTACCTTACCATAATGTTAAAGAAAAAAGTACGCAATATAAGGAAAGTGACATGGTAGATAGGTTATTTCACTAAAACCTATACCCGTAGGTACAAATCCTCTTGTCGAAATTGGATTACAAAGATTAGTTGAGCTTTTCTATCACTTAAGAAAGGTTTTTGGGCTTAAGCCTTGTTAGATCCGAGAGTTCAACGAATAAAATATAAATAATGAAATGGTTTTGCACCGACCTGCTTAAACTGATAAATACAAACGATCATTTTCATTCCTATTCAACTAGAATTTCTTTCAGATTATTTTTATCATTTATGAATGATAGAATAAAAAAATGGACAGTGAATTACGTATTATGTCGTAAGGGCTTGCATTGCAGCCATTTCTCTTCACGCATCATCTCAGCCGGAAGACGTCCACTGCTGAACGTAGGCTTCCCGCACAGGTTTCCAGTCAACTTTCCACCGTGAACAGCTGTTTGCATCCACCGGCGCAGGGCGCGGTAAACACCAAGTCATCTGTCTACCTTATGAGAGGCCTTCCAACACTACGCCTTCCGGCCCGCATCTCTTGTCGTATTACTTTAAAAAGAAACTAGATTTGGCGGGTGACTATTAGCTATTATTTTCGTATTAATTTACGAAACTTTCAGTTTGTAAAGAGCTGTCTCTTACACCTTGTATATTATTCTAAAGGTTAAAGTAAGACACTTGCATTTAGTACGAATACTTTTATAACGTTTATACTAATATGAAAATAATTCGACGAATATTTCTTCATTCAAGAAAAAGCTTTCATACAAATCAACGTGTTGTATGTGACACATCAACAGCTCATAATACGTCCCCACCGAAGGGCTCAAGCCTACCCTGTATTAGAGTAATCATTATATGTGACTTAATTTGTTAAAAAGTATCTTGATATAAAAAATACCCTGAAAATTGCAAAATATATCACGCTTATGATTTAAACATCAATTTTCTTTCTTTCATTGACCCAGTTCGAAATTCAATAATTAATAATTGGTTTTTAATTAAACTTAAGTATTGTCTCTCCCCGCGATGATCTTTGTCGTTCTTCTGAGACAAATAATAATTTTGAGTGACGGTCTTTAATCTTAGATCCGGCAAAAGCATTTGGGGCACAGAAACAAAATTTAAATGGACATGGAGCATCTTTCAAGTGCATAATGTCCCTTTCTCAAAATGTCTTCTTTAAATTAGAGGTATATAGATGAGTCGCACCAACCCACATCATTCTCTGTTATTTTATTTTTTTTCAACCTGATTGTTTAGAAGACATTGCAATAGATTAGATTAGATTAGATTAGATTATTTATTCATAAACAATATACATTGTGTTTGAATTACAATTAAAATTAATTAAAAATAAATAAAGAAAAACATGCCAAAATTCATAAAACAAAATATCAATAAGGCCGCCATCTCACATTTTTTAATACTGATAATTTGCATATGTGTGTAATAAAATATATATCATTTATTTAAATAAAATACAGGTCACTTACACTAAAATAATAAATGAGACAGAATAGTTATCTTATTTCTAATTAACCAATCAAAATGCATAACGAAATTAGTTTAAATATCGCTAACCACGCGAGCCGGTATGCAACTGCGAATTGGTAATACAGTGGATGAAAATAAAGTGATTGAAATATGTACTTATAGATAAGTTACGTAAATGGCAAAATCAGATAAACCACTAAAAACAAGTGAACTTCAAACTAATGTCTTCTTTCCTGTTCTTCTTACTTCAAATATCTAAGGTCCAAGTATTTGCTTTGTGAGCTGTAATTTGTCTCGGGTCGGAAGGTTTGTTCCTATAATTTCAAATTCTGTTTTGATAGTTTAATTAGCACTGGGTTCTAGTTGAGGTTAAGACAAATTGATTCTGGCGAGTGAACTGTGCAATGAGGGTTCTAAGAAACCTATAACTCATCTAGTGACGTTTTATAGATTTTATAAGATGAACTTTTATAAGCGTTGAGCTCGTTTTTATGTTGATTTTAAAGATTGTTCGAAAGATAGAAAAGCCTTACAATTTAGCCACCTTTTTGCAAAATTATTCTTTATCCTATCCTAAGAAAATTCCCGTGAACAACCTCAGGCAAGCTTAGATGTGGATTTTCCGTATGCTTAAATAGTAAACCTAATCTTAATTTAACGATAGCGTTTGTTGCACAGAATTATTCAGGTCTGATTTTACCTATATAATCAAAATCACCCCACTATTGACAAGCAGATTTGCAGAAGAGATATTAGAAGGGGAAATTAAAGATTGCCATCATTGAACAGTTAATTAAACTTAATTTAATAAAATTAAAATGTATACCACAAATTATAGACTTCTGGCTATACGAAGTCTTTCCAAATTAATTTGAATTCGCTGTAGACCACAGAATCGTGCTGTAGACCAATTCGCACACGGAAGAAAAATCTTTATTTGCTACGAAGGTAAAAAATTGCTACGTTGCTACGCCGTAGTCAGTATATAGGTGGTCGTAGCACGTAGCGAATATTAGTTAAATATTTTCTTTTTGTTTCCAGATATAGACAAGGGGCTGACCTTTAAATCTAAATTCTCGGTTTGTCAACATTGAACCGGGAGATAGAAAGTTGAAATAATATAAAGGCATCGTAGCAGTTATGGCGAAGAAGCAGCCACATAGGTCTAAAATAGAAAAAAAAGTTTTAACTTGATAATAAGTAATAATTAATTATTTAGAATTATTCTCACTAAAATAACGGTGAATGAACGTAACTTACTAAAGCAAGACTAACTTCAAGAAATAATCTTCCTCCTCGAATCTATCAAACAATTTCGTATCCCAAGACCCAATATCAGATCAAAAACTGCCAATTTTGCGAGGACAAGATTCTTATCTAGATATTTCGGAAAGTTAAATGAAATAAGTTATTTTTCTAAAGGGAGAATTGGAAGGGAGCTCATTAAAAGTTTTCGAGACAAAGCGAGAGCGGTGATTGAGAACCCGTAATTTTTTTCCGAAAAACATTTAAAAAACAAACACAAACTGTATTTTTAGGGGTCCGTTGACAAAGAGGATTGAACTAGGCTTTTTTCATTTCATTTGAGTCTATACTGAAGTAGGATGATCAGACCTTAAGTCAACCACGGGCCCAATGCGGATTGTCACATTTTACACACAACGTTTTAACGTTCTTTGCAGGTGTGTGTAAGTTTATTCATAACTAGCCGTCTGCCCGCTGCTCCACCAGACAAGCAAAAATAATATGAAAATAATTGTTTTTTTCTTCTATTACTCTTACAAAGACCCCTCTTGTACAGACATCAGCCAATTTTATTTTTACGATGTATGTACAGCATGATTTTGCAATCCCTAGCAGAATTTTAATATAATATTCAGACCATCATAAGCAACAACTTTTCCCAAGGAAGATGGGTTGAAAACCCCCAAAAAAATTTCGACCTCCCATACAAATTAGTAAAGTTGATTGTGTATTTTGTACGAAAATACGAATTTTTTTGGGGGGTTTTCAACCCATGATTTGTAAAGTTATTGCTTATGATGGTGTGAACATCATATTTAAATTTTGCTAGGCATTGAAAAATCATGCTGTACAGAACATGGTTACTTCGCCTTTATAGCATCGTGTTGCTGAAGGGGTTGAATAAACGTACAATTTCAAAATGTGAATGTTCAAAAGGGGCTATTTCCGTATTGGATGAATTTCCGTTTTTTCCATGAATACTACTCATTATCTAAGACTAATACGCACTGTTTTTATTCTTGACCAAAAGTGATTAATTAACTTTTAGCGACTTTTTTAATTAACTTGAGCATTAAAAACTTTATGATAAATTAAAAGAGAATAAAGTTTTACTAGTTCTTCATTATTTTTAACTATTTATTTTACTTTGCTTTTCATTATACATATAAGTACCTCCTGCAAAATTCAGCTCATGCATTACCACTTTGCACCAATTTTGGACTAAAATGGGCAATAAAATATTAAAAAAATCATCATTTACTTGGTGGACCACCAGGTGGACCAAAAGGTGGACCTTGGGGTTACAGCGGCACTAACGGTTACTGTTACCTAGTTGGATCCCTCGTCTAAACGGGTTTTCATGATTTTCTGCAGAATTTAAACATATAACGTTAATAATGTAACCGTTACAACACGGAACCTTTAATATAGTGTATTTGACTCGTACCTAGTCTTCCCGTGGTGTGTTAATTAAAAACTTCAGAGTAAAAAATTACTAAATTCTTGAATACTTGTTTTGCCTTGTGTAATTTAATATTTAAAGTATGTTTAGATAACACACCACACTTATATTATAAAATGTAAAAGTATACCTATTTGGATATTTGGATGTTTGTTCCGCTTTCACGCCTGATGTACTGAACAAATTTGGATGAAATTCAGAATAGAGATAGTTTATACCCGTCTTAAAAAAAACAAAGTAAACTCAACGTAAAGAACAAAGGAAATCCGCGAGTTCAATACAAATCGTGTCAATCCCAAAAACTTTCGCAATTTCACTGGTTTTATTGCGTAAACACCTTTTATCCAGCGCCAGTGCTTGGCACCGCTGCGAATTTTATAGTCACGACTCGGCAGCATCTAGCATCGAAAGAATTTTATGGGCGGACTATAAAACTGGTAATCGCTGGCCATCCGGGCGAATTGGACCAATTACGCCCGTCTGTCGGCCATCTTTGACGGTTAAGCTACAGGTGCTACGATGGGAATTAGTTTTGATGGTGTGTCAATTTGCAATTCAGGCGTTTTAGGAAATAAAGATTATACTTAATCTTGGAGACGTTGACATAATATACCAGCGGAAATCTCATACGTGTTACCAGGAGGGCATTATATCCCTTAAATTAATATTGTTTAACAAGATACATAACAATCATGGCGGTCACTCACACGCGGTACTCACCCGGAGCGTCGTCGGTGGTCTAGTGGCTAGGGCCGCTGCCTTCCGTCCGGAAGACGCGGGGTCGATCCCCACCACGTACCAATGTGTTTTCAAATTTCGAATTCGTTTACTCGACGCTCTTACGGTGAAGGAAAACATCGTGATGAAACCTGCACACTCCTTCGAAGAAATTCAAAGGTTGTGTGTGAAGTCGACCAACCCACACTGGGCCAGCGTGGTCTACTAAGGCCTAATCGCCCTTATTCAAGGTAGGCTCGAGCCCCTCGGTGGGGACGTATATGAGCTGTTGATGATCCTACTCACCGCAACGAGGGTACAACGATTTTCACGTTGCTTAGTAATCAAACAACTGACTGCGAAATCTTGTTGTAACATACATTTATTCGCAGTTGCGATTATAACAAAAATAAATAATAACTATCAAACCCATATATATATTATATAATTATCAAACTACAGCCACTCGCCAATCAATACGTCTCGAAAATAACGAAACAAACTTTCTATTCTTCAAATATAATTAGTGTAATGTTTAGAATACAGTGTACATGTTACACATGCAAAATTTTATTCTTATCACATAATTAATTACCCTGGAAGAAACTGCTATGTACGTGTTGCTATAACCCATGCAGATAAAGAATAGATATGAAAATGGCGTCTGCTCGCATGCTATCTCGCTCACAATCTATCGTTGTCTATACTCACACAGTGAAGTACGCGCTGCAAAAAAATAATGATAATAATCAGGGGTTGGATTTAGAAACAATTGGAATCGATCGGAAGAAACTGAGCATTTGGGGACGTTCAGAGGGCTTAACTGAATCCGGCTACATCGATTTAACTCTCAGGAGACTTCGAAAATAAATTAACGTAAATATCAATTTCCTACCATGCCCTTGCTCCTTATTTATTTTATTAATATTTTTTGTCATTATAGTATCATTAATTAATAATAATAATAAACCCGTCCCGTCCCGTTTTAAATCATAATAATAAAAAAGAATAGTTAATAACAAAAAAAAGTCAGTAGGAAAAATAAAAATTGATTTTTGAGAACTTGTTTTGTCAACCGTACCATAAGTACCCGCCGCCATTTTCATATCTTTTCTTTAACTATGTTTTATTTTCGCGTCTGCATAAAAAGATGAAAAATCTATTTCTTTTCTTCTTCAGGCTGTTTCTTTTCTTCTTCTTCTTTCTTCTCTTCTGCTTTCTCCTGTAAAGTGAAAAGGCAGAATGTTTATCCACATAGTCATGAATAATGGGGATTTATATTTTAGTTCTACAAAGGCCTGCTATGTGGCGCTAGGTTCCATTTCCACCAAAACTAAACAACAACCTTCCCCTAAAGGATAATTTTTTTTTTTATTAAAACTATTTTTTTTATATATCTATATAATCATTTTATACAATTACAAAAGTTTAGTAGTAAATATAACAAAAAAAATATATTTTTAAAGGGGAGCAACCAAAATGGGCTTAGCCTTGAACAGCCACAGCAAGAAAAAATAAAATCACGAAACATTTTGAAATAATATATTATAATGAATTTAGCCGCCTATATGGGAGTATCAAAATAAATGTAAAAAAATAACGTTTTGTAAGACTTTCAATCGATTGCTAACGCCAAAACTAGTTTTGCCAAATACATTCTGACGAAAATAATAAGTAACTTTGATACTAAAATTCCAACATTTATGTGATATCCTTATTACAGATAACTCAAAACAGTCAATATTATAATAATATTTTTATGTTCATATTGAAGCCCAGAGGTCAAACATTTTGGTTTCTGTCCTTTTGAAAGCTTATGTCAAGGAGGAAGCCAACAGGGATCTTAAATATGTTTTGTCGCAGCAACACTATAAAACAGCCATCTAGTGAAAAAGTGAGAACCAAAATAAAAATAAAATGAAAATCGCCCATTGACTGTCATTAAATACAACAAAAATAATAAATAGATCGTTTTAAACTAATCCTGTAGCAAATTCTACATTAAGATTTATTTTAATTAACAAATCAAACAAGAACAATATAGAAACGATTACAGCGCATCGTGACGTCACGCCTTGTTTAGACAAGTATAGCTAGCGACAAACTTCTTGAGCAACGACCTTGAATGCGCAGAAATAAAAAATAGGTCTTTTTGGTGGTGCGGTGCGGGACGAGGAGGCGGGGCGCGCTAGTTACCATGGCAACACGCACAGGATTGGTTGGTCTGTTGACCCGCATGAGCAAACTTTCCCCCACCACCTCACGCGATGCTCAAGAAGTTTGCCGCTAGTTGTATGTAAGCTACCTTATAAGCAGATGCCAAACTAACTTAAAAACGGCACGTACCTTGCTGATAATAAAAGACAAAGATATAACGGATTAATAGACTAATAATGGCTGATGACTATGATGATGATATAATACCTTCTTCTCTCCTTCTTCGTCTTCTTCTTCCCCTTCGCCACCTTCTTCTTTTTCAATGTTAAAGCGAGAGGACAGTGAGAAGAGTGCGGCTTCTTCCCTCTCTTCGATTCCTGGAATGCGGTACCCCATGATTGCGGCCCCATAATTGCCTTCACCGGTATCCCAGAAGATTATCTGGAGTAAGGAGACCAAGTCTAAGATATATTTTTTATGCATACTCTGGTCATCGTAAGCCAGCAATAGTGAAATTCGGCAGCTGCCAGTATGCCTTAATGGTTAGCACGTTGGCTGCGCAAAAGCCGAAGATGTGGTTTTAAACCCCGCCGCTGCCGGAAGGATTTAGTTTATGATTGTTTTCTGTGATTCAAACATATTTAGCTTCTATACCCTTACGAGTATAATGAATAAAAAGCTAGTAATACAGCGTGTAAAGATGATCGTTGGAGCAGACGGGTTCTCGAATGAAGACACGTAGTGTGGGACGCCCCCCTGCCAGGTGGACTGATGACCTGAGGAAGGTCGCTGGTGGTGGCTGGATGAGGAAAGCGGGTGATCGAGCGCTTTGGCGTGCCCTTGGGGAGGCAGCAGTCCAGCAGTGGACTGCAATAGGCTTAAAGTGTGTATGTGTGTGTGTGTTTTTTTTATTTTATAAAAATACAATATCTTTTGTTATTCTTTTCTTTCCTTTGTTATTCAACAATTACGTCATACACTACAAAACAACTTAATTATGTTACTACATATACATGGCTATCGTATTGTAATTTGATATTCAATGTTTATTTTATTAAAAATACAATATCTTTTTCCTTTGTTATTCTGCAATTACGTCATACACTACATCTTTCCCTTTTTTTATTGATTGATTGATAAAACAGCGCGTTAAGTAACTCAAAACCTCTCGGTAGTAGTTGTTCATTGCATAAAACTGAACCACTTTTGTTGTAGAACTTTTTCAAGATCTCAAAGAAACTACAATATTTTCGTACGAACTGATTAGCTGAACGCGTCTGTATGTAGAAAATTACGTTTTTTTTTTAAGAATTTTGGAAAGTTGTAGAACAGAAGATGCTCAATTTTATGAACTAAATCACCGAAGGTTCACACGTAGTGTGATCCTATTTTTATGGGTAAAATTCATCTAACCTGCACAGTATTTTCGACTGTAACTTCAGAATGTGATACAAAAAAGCAAACATCATCAACAGTCCCCACCTGCATTAAGAGACCACCCACACTAGCGTCTTTCGAGCGTCGTCGTTTTGCCAGCGCTGCTGGCGCGACGTCTCGTTCGAATGGTGCCTGTTGAAAAAACTAAAAAAGACGCCAGCGCTACCTAAACCGGCGTTGTTCGGCAGTGGGTAAGCGCTGGCGTCGCGTCGACGCTGCGCGAGCGCTGGCACCACGACGACGACGCTCGAAAGACGCTAGTGTGGGGGGTCTCTAAGGCGATCAGGCCTTAGTCGACCACTCTGGCCTAGTGCGGGTTGGCCGATTTTACACACAACCTAAGATTTTTTTTGCAGGAGTATGCAAACCTCATAATATGAACTAGATATTTGAAACACATTGGTTCGTGGTGAACATAGAACTTGCATTTCCCGAACGGGCAGCAAACACTTCACCAACGACGCTCTCAAAAGCCGATAAAGAAGAAGAAGAAGAATATTTGAGAAGTATATTTGTATTGTATTGTAAAGAACTTGAAGGAAGACATACTTGTCCTTCAATCAGGTATCTGATGTAATAAACCTCGTGGTACTTCTCGAAGCCGAGCTCCTCTGCTATCTTGTGAAGACGCCCAGTTTGGAAGATACCCGTCATGGCTGGTATAAAGGCACTGGCTGCTAGACCTTGAGCGGCTTTTAACAGCTCTTTTACGATTCCTGGAAATGTTATATCTCAGTAGAATTTACTTAGGTTTTCATTTGCATGCAAATCTTTAGTAACAAATCAAATAATACCGAATAATAATAATAATATTAATATTTAATAATAATAATAAAGTATATTCATTCATTCATTCATTCATAATACCTTGCACTAGCGGTTCGCCTTCGGTTACGCTCGCGTTGTGAAAGATTTTCCCGTGGGATTAAGACTTTTTCCGTAAAATGTATCCTATGTATTAATCCAGGTTACCAACTATCTCCATTCCAAATTTCATCCAAATCCGTTGAGTACCTTAAGCGTGAAGGCGGAAGAAACATCTAAACATCCAAACATCATCCAAACATTCAAACGTCCAAACAATTATTACAATCAATGATTGCTATTACCTTATTATAGCTAGAGTCCCGAGTTTGGTACCCGGACTAGAATATTTTTTTCTATCAGTGTGCATCATTGATTTTGTAAATCAATGGTGTGCATATTAAAATACGGTATGAAGATTGTCAAAACCACTCTTTCAAAGGAGTATAGTTCGAAGAAAACATTTTTTAACGACTTTAGTAAGCAATTAATTTAAATACATTTTAAAGGTAGCAAAATTTTTACCTACATACAAAATTTTATAAAAACCCGATTCCGAAGTTTTCAAGTTTAGAATAACTACAAATAAACAACTGATGATGATGATGATGATGTCCGAGAGACGGTAAAGGAAAACATCGTTATGAAACCTGCACACTCCTGCGAAGACATTCAAAGGTTGTGTGTGAAGTCGACCAACCCGCACTGGACCAGCGTGGTCGGCTAAGGCCTAATCGCCCTATAGGATAGGCTCGAGTCCCTCGGTCGGGACGTATATGAGCTGTTGACGGTGACTGTTCAAACCTCTATGGCGGTAGCGGGCCTTGACAGCCACCACGTATATCTTCAGGTACTTCTTGCAGTCCAGCCGCTCGTCCAGCTTCACCGCACTCTCTATTTCGTTGTAGAACTTCATCACTGACGTGTATATCGGGTTGTAGGTTAGTTTCACCTTGCTAAATGTCCGGGAGTACGCGTCTGTAAGGATAGACATTTCTTTTTATTGCATTAAAAATAATTGGAGAAAAATATCCCCCGAACCCCCAGCCCGTTGTTGAATGGGATAAAATGTTTAATTCTGAAGTATATTTGCAGCGTTTTTGTATCGACATATTTTTGCTTGAAATCAATTTCGCGCTTCTTTTTTATCGCGTGGTTCGACTGCTTCCGTAGAAAGCAGCCGGGACCCAAGGTTTAACGTGTCTTCCGAAACACGGCATCATCTTTCTTATTAGGCAGACTGATCTGACCTCCTAACTAAACTAAGACAAATCTCACCAATACATTTTTTTTGTGTGACAGTGTCCTCACCGGGGTTTGAACCCAGAACTTCTGTAATGAGAGTTGAAAGCTCGCCCACTTGGCCACAGAGGCTGTTGATTACACATTATACATGTCACCGTAAGATTGTGAACGCTGTTAGTTTATAATCTTATTTGCGATATTATAACTTACGGAAAATTGTGAACTGAAACCAACCATTTACAATTTAACGTATTATTTTTCGTTAGTTTATAATCTGTCGAAGTCAAATAGTTAAATTGCAAACTGTCCATGATTGGTAAATTTCAGCTGCGACAATGAATAAAAAAGATAAATTCTATGAATACAGAACGAGCTACTGCCAAAACCGAAAAATAGGAGCCCGGTTCACAATTTTACGGGTGATTATGAATTCTGCAGCTTTGTTCACAATTTGACGATTTGACATCGATAGTTTATAAACTAACGAAAAATAATACGTTAAACAGTAAATGGTTAGTTTCAGATAACAATTTTCCGTAATTTTATAATATCGCGAGTCAGATTATAAACTAACGGTGTTCACAATCTTACGGTGACATACATACGTCACTCTTTCTTAAGCATCGAAGTAAAAGACATAGCAATAAGCGCAGACGAATAAAACGTGCGTTATCGACATAAAAAACAAAACACACTCGTGAATACAGAAGTTTGTAGCTAATGAATATTTGCTCAACGAAGGCAAATCATTATTGATAGAAGTACCAAAAGAAACCTAGATGAGTGTCGAAGGAGGATCAAAGAAAAAAATATTACGCTGTCTACAGAAGGACTAATGTTATATATTTGTTTTCATTTACAGTACAGAATGTGAAGTGAAAATAACAATACTATCTCATTCATGGTAAACGCTCATAAATTCTTGTTTGCTTTTACAGTATAAATTTAAACTGAATTTTGTTAAAATTTTATTATTATCGTTTCCATAAGTACAGATCGCGCCAAACTTCTAGATCGCTCTGAAGTTGCTTAGCGCAATGCGCGTTGTCGCTTTTACCTATATTTTGCAGTAGCAAATCGAATCGTGCCGTGTTCAGAGCGGTCTAGAAGTTTGGCGCGATCGATCTGTACTAAATTATAATAAATAAGATTTATAAATATATTGAATTGTGTTGTTTGTTTTAACATTTTAGTTACAGGGTCTACCCTATAACTATTGCTATTGCTCTAGCAATGTATTTTAGTTCTTTCTATTATTTAAATATTGTGACAGTAAACATTATTTTGAAGTTATAAATATGAACAAACTAGGCTTTTCAATGACTAGTTATGAAAAAGTAAAGAAATTGCTCCATTTTAATAGCTAGATATGAAACAGTGAAGAATTTTTTCCATTTTAATAGCTAGTTATGAAACAGTGAAGAAATTATTCCATTTTTATAGCTAATTATGAAACAGTGTTCAAATTACATCATTTTAATAACTGGTTATGGAACAGTGAAGAAATTGTATTTTTTTCTCGTAGCTAGTTATGAAAAACAGTTATGAAAATGGACCAAAGGTAAAATATAAACTACGAAATCGTTTTTTAGAAGCACTAGAAGGAACATCTATGTAAATAGCCAGTGTACATGGGAGAATAAATCGATGCGAGTCTTAGCAGCAAAAACCGCCGTATCTACGAAAATAGTCGTTACAGTTCTTACACCAACGTTTGTGGGGGTCGGTCATCGACCTTAAAATCCACATTACATGATTATGATGTCGGTGAAAAATCGCAGCGTTTATTTCCCTCATGTGGTCCCAGCTTAACTTACCCACGACAGACATTAGCACAAAGTGATCCAATTTGTCGGGACCATAGCTAAGTGCTAATTGAAACTAATGAAACTAATCAGCACAAGACGCCGGAATAAAACGCTTAATTACTGACTAATAGAGATAAGATCTTCAACGCGTGATTGAGTGGAAGCTGGATGCGTGTCGATAAGAAGATAAGTGGGAAGTAATGGTTAGTTTAGGTTCGGCGCGGGATTTGTACAGTCGCTTGTAAAAGTAGAGTCATATATCACGTGTATTTATACTTTCTAAATAAATATCTTTTCATTATTATGACCTTTATTGCATTATTATTATTTATATTAATAAAGTCCCATACACACCATACGTTAATACAAAATCCAAGAAAAAAAACTATTAGAAATTAAGTTATTTCAAAGTATAAAAACACGTGATATGACCCCACTTTTGAAGATGATTGTACATCGTTTTTATACGTAAAATTTATCTCTTAAATATTAACAAAAAATAAAAATCCACCCTTCAAATAAACGTCCTATGGAACTTCACAAAGGTGAGTTTTATGCAAAACAACGAAGCGAATACTGAGAGGAGGCTGTCAAAACAAGCCCACCTTCGTCGAGCCTCCTGACGAAGTCGATATCCTCTAATATAGACCTATCCCGATCTACTACTTGGAATCCAATTTACGTACAAGTTATTTGGTATAAGCGAAAAGCGACTGACGACTTTTTATCTTTACTGAATACTTTGCCGACGACATAGTGATAATGGCGGAATCGCCGCCGGTGGTGATGGCTGGATGAGGAAAGCGGGTGACCGTGCAAAGCTTGCCCTTGGGGAGGCCTACGTTCAGCAATGGACTGCAATAGGATTGATTGATTGATAGAATACCTCTACTATTAAAATTGCTTTGGTTTAGTAGTCTGAGCGACCTACTCTCGTTCTGAAACTTCTGTGTTTGAATACCGTTGGAATAATTTTGTAGGTCTGTCCCCAGTTTGTACAAAAATTTGCAAGGTACCTAACAGTCCCAAAAGTAAGAGGAATCCCTGCTTCAGATGGTTCGTTAATAGAAATACTAAGCCACCTTTACCGAAGGATATAATTTAGCTGAGAAATTATTTACGTTCACTTCAAGATAATAATTGTAACATTTTCTGTAATCAAATTAATTTCATAAAGTTGTAACTACAAAGATAATATAAAATCATGTAAAACTTGTTTAGGTTATTTGTTTGTTTAAAATTAATTCAAAAAACTTTAGTACAGTGAAACTCACATCAGGAAAACAATCCGTATTAGACACGATTTTTTTTTTTGATTGGATCTAAAGTTCGCCAATGGTGTCGATTCGGCATACGCCCAACTAAACTAAACTAAAATTAGTCCTGTCACTTTCTATAATTGTTAATTGAAAAGGGACCGAAGATCATCGGTTTTGTGTTTGTCTTTGACTTCACGGCTGTCAATTTTAGTGGCTTTTTATTCGTCAAGGTGTTAGGTAAGCACTAAAACAAGACTAATCTTCGGTCCCTTTTCAAAAATGATAGAAAGTGACAGGACTAATTTTAGTTTAGTTTAGTAAGCGTATGCGAAATCGACACTACTACTATTACTTATCCTTCATAGTTAAAGTGACTGAAAGATACCGCTTCCTCCCTTCACTTCTACCGCGTGGCAAATCCTAAAGCTGAATCCGGAATTCTTTTTACGGGGTGCAGTAAAATTTTAGGCTCCGAGCATTCAAGAAATCCACCCCTAATGTAACAGCGTATCGATACAGAGAACTGAGTTTTATTCGAATCGATAGAAATGCAAATAGATTCGGAATAGTGCGCAACCCTCGCTCGCTACTGACGGCGTTTTATTGAAATTTAACTACGACGCGATTCAGACTATTTGAACGCTTTAAATTCGACTAATTTCGACGTGATTTTCGAAGGTCGTTTTTGTGAACGCGAGAGTTTTCAGATATAGGATTTGATTTGAAGAATATAAATCTGACTTTGGGGATTGGATAATTTAGATTTGAGAAGCTTTTCGTGCGCAGATGGTTGTAATATTTGTTTTTATTATATTGGTTAAATCACAGAAAATGTGAAATTATAGTTAAGATGTTTGGATGTTTGTTCCGCTTTCCCGCCTAAATCACGGAACACATTTGGATGAAATTTGGAATGTATAATTTTATGTGATTTTCTTTTATTCCCACAGGAAAAATCTTACACACGCGAGCATAGCTGCAGGCAGACAGCTATTACCATATATATTTGATGGCCCCGTAGCCTAGTATGCCTGCCTTCGAAGCACAGGGTCGCGGGTTCGAATCCCGCCCAGGGCAAAAATTTGTGTGATGAGAACTTGTGTTTGCCTTGTGTCTATTTATATATTTAAATATAATAATAATGAGATAAAACTATAAGGGCTTACAGTTTAGGCGAATTGGCTACGCAATGAATATCAAATTGTAACTTGTTACTTGTAAATTGTTGCTTCGTGAAACGGGGCCCAGCTGTCTGATACCCATAGTACAAGTCTTGGTTAGTTTGGGATCAGATGGCCGATAAGATGTCCCCACATATTTATTGATTTATTAATATTTAAAAACTTAAAATCTGTATTAAATACAATAAAAAAAATATTTAAAAATAATAATAACTAATTTTATTATTATTTTTTATTTTTTTGTGTGTGTATAATTGAAATAAAATCTTAATTACTATTGTCTCGTTTATTTGTATTATATAAATTTTTAGATATTTAATTACTATTGTTACTTTGTATAGATATTCATAATATTCTCCGTCGTTGTTAGCCCATAACAAATAACATTTCATTTACTTTTAATTAACAAATTAGAACAATTTATAGGCCATTTCTACCTACAAGCTTAACTGAAGATATTATCATTCTCGAATGACATTAAAATAATAGATCTAGATTAAATGGCTTTTTAGTCATTTAAACGCGATAATGGTAACAGATAGCATAATTTCGTCTTAATAACACTAATAATTTCTTATGATAGTGTCAATGAAGCAACTTTTCTTACAAACGGCGAGCAATCTTTCTTTATTCATATTAAATGTTAGTCGCGTGCAGACTGATGGTTTGTAGTAACATTGTTCTTGGCTGGCGTCCAAAGCAAATTTTCGATATTACACCACCGTCAAAATAAATCCATTCATGAGCTATGAATTTATCTCTAAAGCCCCTTGCTATATTACTTACTAGCATGAAAGGCTCTTCACCTTAGGTTGCGTCTAATAAAAATATTCAATCAACTAGCTAACTTAATGAAAATATTACTGCCTTTCTTCAAATAGAATTCGTAAGTAAACGTGCCAATTTCAACATCATAAAGTAATACTAAAATCCGTCTATGAATAAAATTTTGATATGATTTTTTTATTCATTCATGCTGCAGACATTCAGAGATGTTGATACGTTCAACATCATCAACGGCCCGTTACAGTCCTCTGCTGGCCTATGAGCCTCCTCCACTCCGCGTGTTTGGTTTTGCCATAATCTCCACGCTTGGCAGGCGGGTTGAAGATCGCAGATTAAAAGGTTACTGTATCAGAGAGCGCTGCTGCCCGTTCCATGTTCAATGTGTAGTCCCTAAGTCGCCTCTTACGACACCCACGGGAAGAGTAGGGGTTGGTGACAAATGTATTCTACTCTGCCGTCACCACATGGCTAATGTGTTAGGCACGTGTTGATAGGTTCATTGATGCTTAAATTTTTACGTGCTATTCATTAAACTACTTTTACGAGTAATTATGTTGTCATAAAAATGTAAGACCATAGTTTAATGCCTTTAATGACCCTGTAATCAACTAGAGTATGCGTCGAGGTTGCATGGGAAAAACCCATGCTGGGGAGCTCCGTATTCATGGAAAGGGGTAACATAATAATGTATCTACTAGTATGTATATTAGGGTCCCGTTTCACGCAGCAACAATTTACAAGTAACAAGTTACAATTTGATATTCATTGCGTAGCCAATTCGCTTAAACTGTTAGCTCTTACCGTTTTATCTCATTATCTACGCAATGTACGTCGAATTGTACTTGTAATTTGTAACTTCTAGCTTCGTGAAACGGCCCCCTGATCTCATTTTGAGGCTGTCCACAGTTTAGTTAGAACATTGCAAGCTGAATCACATGACTGTCCGAAAAGAAAGATGATTCCGTGCTGCGGAGGGCTCGCTAGGTTTGTCTGGACCGTTATTTACGAAAATAGTAGTTACATGAGCCACGTCAGAAGTCTTTGGCACTGACACCAGGATTTATGAGGCTGATTGTCAATCTTACAACCCTCAAGATGAGAAAGCAGAAGATGTCTGATACCCATAGCTCTGACTGCCTAGTTTTGATTCAGATGACCGTGTGTAAGATGTCCCCCCATATTTGTTTATTCTCACTTTTATCCTGTATCCTCATGATGAGCAGCCCGACCAGCTTTTCCTTCCCTTCCTTGATGACGGCGATGGACATCTTATCCTTCATCCAGATCCTCACGTTGTGGATAAACTCGTCCGTAGCTTCCTTGTCTTCCACTATCTTTACGGATCGCCAGGTGATCTGTAAAAGACACGTTTCTATTGACTTCATGCGAAATCGATTACGAGTTTATTTCACTTCAAAAAGAAATAAATTAGTACGAGGCAACTAACTAAGCCATGTCAGAAGCCTTTAACTTACAATCTCAGAGAGGGTTTGCGAGGTTAGTCGTCAACCTTACAGCGAATTGGGGCTATCCATGTTTAGAATATCCCTATATCCCCCCCCACGAATAGAATGCCACGTCACCCAGTAAATAAAATATTTAGCATACCTCTTTGTAAAACGAACTTAGCCCGTCACAGCCCACTAGTAAGAACATTTGGCAAATATAATAACTAAATTCCAAATTAAATCTAAACATTTTTCACTGTTCTCAAGCCGATTATAAAAATAGCTTATTCAAACACCTTTCAAAACAATAACTCTTTCCTTATTATTAGTATTAAATATCAAATATTTCATGTACGGTGAACAGCACATCAAGCTATGCACTGGGGTATCTTACGCGTTGGTAATAACAACTAGTTTGCAGCAAAAATGTATTGCTCGATGAGCTGTCTACCGGACTTTGCTAATTAAGTAACTCGTTGTCCACTCCCAATTATACAATGCTGTGCTCGCCTATAATGACACGTGTACCAGAATTGTAATTATTTAAGTATATGTTGTGAATGTATAGATAGTCAACTCTCGGGAGCTCGGGAGTATGTTTTTAAAAAAAAACTAAAATTATAATTAAATCAGTTTTTATTTAAACTGCTAAACTAGGTGAGACGTGTACACAGAGTTTGATGCGCGACACGAATGAAAATAAAATGCTTAGGGCTAACTAACGTTTATTTCTTATCTACTGAGTCCAGGAATCATGCCACCCGTGATATGCTGACCTGGCAGCATTTATGCATTGACAGCGATAGTTCTTAAGGGTTGTGGGGACATAACTCCTCCCTCATCAAGTTCGAAATTGTCTGACGATTTTGAGTCGAGACGATTTCGAAAATCTTACATACAAGGAAACCTATAAAACTTAATGCTATGATTATGTAAATGAATAAATTGTCTGACGATTTTGAGTCGAGTCAATTTATACAACTTAATACTATAATTATATAAATGAATAAATTGTCTGACGATTTTGAGTCGAGACGATTTATACAGCTTAATGCTACGATTATATAAATGAATGCAGTTGCTAGGCTAAAACTTCGCGTATCTATAGACGCGTTTCCTTTATCGAAATCACTTTTTAAACTGACACTTTTTAACACGTTAGAGAGTAGTTTTAGATTGTCCAAATTAACGCCCTTAATGTTCACCTTAGTTTCTTCACTAAATCTTCTTCATCTCTGGTAGGCTAGTGATTGAGGTTATCCTGATACGAGTGTCTGTAGCTGCAGTCCGTCGGCGGTCTAACTGTATGTCTTCTAAGTAGAGGTTGCAGTTGTCATCTTAGTTTCTTCACTAAAGTTTATCTTCTTCATCTCTGGTAGGCTAGTGATTGAGGTTATCCTGATACGAGTGTCTGTAGCTGCAGTCCGTCGGCGGTCTAACTGTATGTCTTCTAAGTAGAGGTCGCAGTTGTCATCTGTGAAAATAAGATAAGTTCCCTGCACCTGTCTTCTTATTATGTCTTCATGGCACCTCTCCATCATAATGTGGCTGGTACGGCTGTGGACTATCCTATTCTTGGGACCAATACGTTGAATTTTGATATTTCAATTTCGACTGTGTGCACCTTGCAGAGTGTAAGCTCTTCTTCAAGGTTCATCAGCTGTTCCACACATGGAGACTCTGGATATGCGATTACATCGCCCTCTTTGCACAGGAACTGTTCAGCGGCTATTTCTTCACAGGGGCTATTTAAGGGCAGGTATTTCAAACCTTTCGCCAAAAGGTATGGGTATTTTGGAATTATCACAGAGGTAAGGTTTTGGACTGGATTGAAAATAGGTAAGGAATAGATTTTTAAATAATTGTATATATGACCATCAATTAAAGGGACCTCCATAACAAACGTAATCTGAGTTTTCCTAATATAAGCCTTAACAGTAAAAGTTCTTTCAATATTAACAGGGTAAACTAACTTGCTAACCTTACTTATAGATTCTGAAATAGCCAAGAGTTCTTCTGAGTTTATAATAGACTGATGGAGTACTGAGACTTTACTTAATGCTAATGCTGTTTCGATTTCACTTACGGTAAGGTAAATTGAATGGAATTTACTCATAAAAAGGTGATATAGATTTAATATGTATACAGTATAAATCGAATTATTTTCTTTGGTAGCTATGTATTTAATAATTGTTTCCACACGATTAAGACGTTCGTTCATTATAAGAGTGTTATTATGTAAGGTCTCGGTACTATTTATCATACTGTCTAACATTTTTGAAATAATTGTTAACTTACTTTCTGTTTTTACTTCATTGCTTTTTATTTGGGAGATTAATTTGTCATATCTTAGAGCATCTTCGTGATCGAGGTTTCCTGTAACTATTTTTATGAAAGAACCAAGAGGATTTATAAGACCTCTTTTAACTCTACTGTACGGTATGATTTGTTTGAATTTTTGTATGGTTACATCGTGCAAGTTTTGAGCCTGCAACTTAGTGTTGTAAAACTCCTTCTCATAGGGGTTATTACTATCAACTAATCTATTAAATTCCTTAAACTTAAGAGAGTTAAAAATAAAATCATCTTCTAAACAGCTTAAATCTAAAATCTTTACGATTGTCCATTTATCTTCCTGTCGGTATGCTTGACCCAGTTTAACAGGTAGAATGCCAGGACTTTTGTCAATATGTTGAAGTTGAAGGGCGTAAATGCCTCGTGCCATCATCATCAGCGTCAGGCACAACCAGCACCTGCGGAGGACGTTTGACATTTTTAATGGGTACTTTAGTTTCCCTTGTTCCTATGCGCACTGGTAATACGTTCCTTATTGGTTTGCCTATTACTATCGCTTTTTGATACCTATCCTTATCCTTTGCCTTCCTTTTATTGACATCTTTAGCAAAGATCACATCTCCAATCTCAAAGGTCGGTTCACCTTCTCCGCCTTTGGCTTCCCTAGCTTTTTCTTTTTTCGCTAAGGCATTTTCGCAAATGTACCCATAAAGATATTTCATTCTTTTACTATGATCTTTTAATAACTGTTGTGTGTAAGCCTTTTCAAAATCACAATTAAAGACTTGGTTTGAACTAGTGTGGCCAAAAACCGCTTCGAACGGTGTAAGATTGGTTGTCGAGTGGATTGTATTATTATAAGCCATTATCGAATAAACCATAATGGAAGCAGCATCGGTATATTTCTGTTCATAACGGGCTAAACGATATATTTCAATTAGAGTCGAATGAAACCGCTCTACTATACCTGTAGAGTTAGGGTTATTTGGAGTGGTGATATGGAGTTTAATTTTATGAAGGTTCATGAGCTCTTTCATGAGTTCATTGTTGAACTCGCTACCCGGGTCACTTGAAATTTTACAGGGCACGCCGTACAAAGAGAAATACTTAGTCAAAGCCCTTACCACTTCCGGGGTTGAACGATTCGGAATTTCAAATGCCTGTGCAAGCTTGCTGAAAGCATCTACCAGTGTTAAATAATGTTTCCCTTCGATTGAGAATACATCCATAAATACTTCTTGAAACGGCGCGTCTTGAGTTTGGGTAAGTTGTAGAGTGGGTTTTAATGGTTTACGATCATATTTCATTTTGCGGCATGCCTCACATCCGTTTATTACTGCGGCTACTATATTTATCATGTTTTCCCAATAATAATTTCTGCGGATTCTGGTTGTTGTTTCTTTAATTCCACGATGGCAGGTGGGACCTTCATGATACTTAGTAATGATTGCTTTCTGCTCTTTTTCATCTTCCACGTATACAACCCTTTCAGTACATTCATAAAACTCTACCATTCCTTTTTTAAACAGTTCTATTACAATTCTAGAGAAGTCTTTTCTGAAAGTTTCGTTTTCGAAATAGATAAAATATTTACATTTTGGCTTTATATATTCTTTCAAAAATTGCTTTATTATATCGTCATTATTAATAGGTAAAAATGCCTCTAAAATTTTTTGTTTCTGTCTAGAAAGGTTTGCAACTTGCATTTCATTTTTAAACCACTGAAAAATAAAGATTTGGTTCGGTTTCGTATCTATCGCTTCATGGAGAATGGGAATACCGAAAGATTCCGTTTCTTGAGCAGAATGAACTGTCTCAGTAGAACTTGTGTCCGAAAGTATAGGAAATTCTGCTTCTGAAATATTACGTCCTAATATTTCTGATACAGACATCGTTTCTGATGAATCAGAAATCGTTATTGTCTCACTACTATCGAGACGTTTCGCGCGTTTATTTTCTATTTCTAAAATTTTGTTTTCTAACTCTTTCATAGGGTCTTCTGATCTTTCCTTTTTATCAACATGCACTTTCATAGATATGTCATCATTCACCACGTCTTCTTCATCAGAATCTAAAGCGTTTAGTTTTATTCGCGAAAGAGAATCGGCATTGGCGTTCTGTTTTCCTTTTTTATATTTGATGTTATAGTCGAATTCCTGTAACCTCAGTCGCCAGCGTATTAATTTGGAGTTTGGTTCTTTTAATGAATTTAGCCATTCGAGTGGCTTATGATCGGTGTATATGTCAAATTTATTACCATATAGGTAGGGCCGAAAGTGTTTTGTCGCCCATACTACGGCGAGAAGTTCCTTCTCAATAGTGCTGTAACGTGACTCGGTGTCACTTAGTGTCCTACTTGCGTACGCTACTGGTTTGTCTTGTCCTATGGGGCCCTGTGAGAGCACAGCTCCTAAGGCCACATTGGACGCGTCTGTTGTCAAAATGTAAGGTTTTGTAGGGTCAGGAAATTGTAATAGTGGTGCGCTTGTTAAAAGTTCCTTACATTTTTCAAAAGCATCGATAAATTTTTGATCGTGTACTATTTTGTTTCGTTTTTTTAAGCAAGCTGTCAAAGGTTGTGTGACCTTGGCAAAATCTTTTATAAAGCGCCTATAATACCCAATGAGGCCTAGGAAACTTTTGATCTCTGTTGTCGTGTTTGGTAAAGGGTAATTCAGAACAGCGGATATTTTGTCGTCATTTGGCCTAAGGCCGTCTTTGGTTATGGTGTGACCCAAGTATAGCACTTCCTTTCTGATGAACTCTGACTTATCCAGCTGAACCTTGAGATTGGTCTGTCGTAGTCTGTCAAATACAGTTCTGAGTTGTGTTAGGTGTTCTTGTAAGCTAGTCGAAAATATAATTATGTCGTCCAAGTATACAAGGCAATGCAAACCTTGTAAACCACGTAGTACATTGTCCATGGTTCTCTGGAAGGTGGCAGGAGCCGTTTTCAAGCCGAACGGCATTCTATGAAATTCATAGTGTCCTGCTTGTGTGCTGAAGGCTGTCTTTTGTCTGTCACTCTTGTCAACTTCTATTTGATGGTATCCACTAGCAAGGTCAAGTGTTGTAAAATATGTACTTTTTCCCAGTTTGTCAAACAGGTCTGTAATGTTGGGTAGCGGGTATTTGTCGTCGATTGTAATCTCATTTAATCGCCTATAATCGACCACCATCCGATACTTTGTCTGACCGGAGGCGTCCATTTTTTTTGGCACCAAATGTACGGGTGCGTTCCAAGGTGAGTGCGATTCCTGTATAATATTGTCTTCTAAAAGCTTGTCGACCTGTCTCCTAATTTCTTCTGTTACCGTTGGAGGTTGTCTATAAGGCTTTATGTAAATGGGGTCTTCGTTTTTTGTCCTTATGAAATGTTTGACTTGGTTTGTGAATGTAAGTGGCACTTCCTCACAATAAAATATATCCTTATATTCATTACATAATTTAGAAATACACGCGCGTTCCTCAGGGTTCATATGGTCGAGTCGTAATTTGGACAAGTTGTGTGTCAATTGTGAATCTAAGTTTTCATGCATATTGTTGTCAATAAAATTTAGATTACTTTCACTAGGGATATATTCTGTAACTTCAAAAGGGGCTGTAATTACCAACTCCAATTCCTCTTCCAAAGTACTTTGAATGACAGTGGTTGCATAGCCTTTGACGCAATTAACTAATGCATCGGGCATTCGCATACCATCACAAAATTTCGTAAAATTTAGAATTGCTTCGCCTGAGTACATGTTTGTTGGAACTTTAACTCTGGTTTCCGCACGTGGGGGTATCGTCAGGACATAAGTGTCAGAATGATGAATAATAGGTATGTCCGAGAATTTTGTCCTTAGCACTTCATCCTTGAGGTTGATGATAGCGTCTACTGATTTTAAAAGATCGTTTCCAATCAAACCATCATAGCGTGAGTCTACTTCATATAAGTAAAATTTGTGTATCGCTGGATAATTAAATGTTGCCATTAATGGAACCTGAATAACTTCGTCATGTTGTGAACTAGCATGTGTACTTATAACTTCAAATGGTTCGCGAGTCACACACGATGCAAAATACTGATAAGCCTTCCGAGGGCTTATGAATGATCGGGTACTACCGGTATCAATCATAAATTTAGAGTCAATTTCCGGTAAGTAAATATATGGTAATTTTAATTTTCTATCACAATTCAGCTCTATACTTTCTTTCTGCCTATCGAGGCCTGTACGTGAAAATTTTGCACCTGTTTGTTATCAACTTGACAATTTTGCTCCGGAGCCATAACATCGTACTGCGGCTTATCGGCGCTTGCTTCCTCTAAGGCAAGCGTGGGTGTTGGTTGCTCATTCATATCGAATGAACTTGAACTTGGATAATAAGAATAGGGATCTTCACTGTACGACGCATACTCATATGTGTAGGGGTCTTCCATACAATACGAGTCGTTGGTTTCGTAAAGTTCAGTTTCATTTAATTGAAAACCTTGTCTAACAGGATACGCGTGAGGCGCGGTGCGCATGGTTACGTCAGAGGGGTAAGACGGTTGAACATTTTGTTGCAGGGGTCTGTAACCTTGTTGTTGCCCAAATTGCTGGGGTCGCATAGGGGGCATTTGTTGCAAGCCCACTGGTCTAAAACCATAGGGTGAAGGACGAGCTACCTGTTGATTTTGTTGAGGCCTGTATCCAAATTGTACGGGCTGGGGCGGACGATTATAAAATTTATTTGGTACTTGAAATTTAAATTGAGGCGTCCCAAACTTAAATTGATTTTGAGGATTATTCACGTATTGATTTTGCTGCGGCCGTGCACCATAGTTTTGAGAATGATTCATACCAAATTTAAATTGTGGAGTAGGTACAAGTGGGATCTGAGGTTTTGAGTATGAAGAAGTGTTTGATCTATTTTTAGTCTGGTATTGATCGTGGAAATTTGTTTCTTCTAGAACTACGCTAAGAGCTTCTTCTAATGTATTAGGTTTATTGAGGCGCACTATCCTCACCATGTTTTCTGGTAAGTTGTAAAGGAACACATTTAGTGCCGTTTTGTTATAAATTGTAATTTTGCTATTTATCATCTCAGCATCATCTAACAAGTTAACCTTGGCAATAAGATTGGCTCTTACAGATTGTACGCGATTGCAAAAATCTAAATAAGATTCACCTGTTTTAATTTTTAATGATTCTAGTGCTATGGCAATACATTCCTCTGTCCGAGGATCTCCGAAATGTATCTGCAATAATTCTTTGAACTCCGCCCACGTCTCTATGTCCGCACGCTCGCTTATCAGTGCAGCGGCATTCTCGGTAAGTCTGCTCGTAATAACTTGCATAACGTACTCATTTTGGGCACGATTGCCTTGAAACCTTTCAATAATATACTCGCACTTTCTAAAAAATAGATTAAGTTGCCTGCGATCACCACTAAAGAGGGGGATGATTTTTACAAATTCACCAGGAATCACAACCAAATTAACCTCCGCCATGTCTATAAATTACTAATTAACTTATACAATAACACTTTAAAAAAAATCAATCAACAATTTTAAATCACAAGTTATACTTTTTATATTTATGTACTCTTATTTATAAGCTTAATATTATTTAATTCAGATCACGTTTGAAATGAGAGAGGTTCGATCTCAAGTACACGTAATAGGGACTAGAAGGGAGGCGAAAAGTTTTACTCACCATTTCCCAACAGCGCCCATCTCCAAATATCTCCACTTTTCACTTAGTCCGATGTGTGACAAATTTATTTGTTCGCAAGATTCGCTTAGTCCGGCACTCACGCACTTTTTCCACAACGCGGGCGATTTTAGTCCACTTTTCGCGAAATAGAGCGAAGCGCACGGTATAGGAAAGCGAATCCTACCGTCTGCGCCAGTCAACTCTCGGGAGCTCGGGAGTATGTTTTTAAAAAAAAACTAAAATTATAATTAAATCAGTTTTTATTTAAACTGCTAAACTAGGTGAGACGTGTACACAGAGTTTGATGCGCGACACGAATGAAAATAAAATGCTTAGGGCTAACTAACGTTTATTTCTTATCTACTGAGTCCAGGAATCATGCCACCCGTGATATGCTGACCTGGCAGCATTTATGCATTGACAGCGATAGTTCTTAAGGGTTGTGGGGACATAACTAGATACATTGTGTTGTTGGTGTGCCTTGATATAAATAAATAAATAAATATCCCACGTGTGTAGGGACGAGGCTTGTAAGCAAACACCTGTACCGTTTTTGTTTTATATTCTAAAAGCTTTCTCCTATTTATTACACACATTTAGAATTGACCTATTCCCATCCAATACCAAAAGCTAATACCATGTGGTATTAGTTTATTTCCATTTTTTTTTTTCTATTCCCAACGAGTACCACATTTTAAAAACAAGTTTAAAGGAATTACAGTCAGGTTCATAAAATTTAAATGCTTTAAGTTTTGATTTGAAGTAATGTCAAGATTAGGGTTTGATATTGGCTTTTCTTTCTACGTCTTTCACGTCCTTTTTCCAACTCACACATTCCCATACTTGCTATCCCTTTCACTCATCCTCTATCTGTTATGCTAACATCTTCGTTTAGTAATACTTCATCGGATGGATGGTACATAATGTTTACTTTACCAAAATAACTACCGCCCCAAATGTCTACTTTCCCATTACGACCACTTTCCCAAAAAAGTCACATTCCCAAAATGACCACTTTTTAAAAAATTCAACAAGTACATAGACGATTTGCATCATCCTCAGTTTAGACTTTTTTGTCGAAGAGACTATGCGAAATGGCCATTCATCGTTTCTTGCAAAAATACTTCGCCTCAAAGAATTGGAAAGTTACTATATTACACTCTGAATAAACCTTCAAAGAGGTTTATTAAATTTTTCCCGACAAACCGGGAAGTATTTTAAACGCAGAGGTCTGGGTGGGGCGTAATATTAAAATCTTTATATCACCGGATCCGACGAATCTCCGTTTTTAATAAAAGACGAGTCTGAACTGGACTCGTAATAAAAGTGCTGTAATTCACCTGCGAATTTAGTCTGTTTATTCTTTTGCTTGGCTGGTTTGACCTCTCATCGCCTATATTTTGCATCAAGATATCGGTCAAGTATTTCGGCTGTCCGCGGTTCGCCTTTTGCTTGTCTGCTATCTGCATACAAATTCTAGGCGATGAGAGGTCTGGTTGTTCCTTCTTTACATTATTACCTTTGCTATGTGTTACCTTGACTTTTTTGTGGTCAAAATTGTTTTTTATGGTCCACTTAACTCTGAAAATATCTTCCTAACAAGTTGGTGCTATAGAAAGCATTCTAAAAACATGGTGGCCCATTTAGATGGGTCTGTATATGGGTAACCCTGAAACTATAACACAGAAGGGTCTGGTCTAAGGAACCATGTCATTGAGTTAAATAAAAAGATACACAACATTAATCTCTCTCCCCAGCAATAGTCTTCATATGAAAGGAACCATGTCAGAGGCCTTTGGCAACTTTATCACTCAGACACCAGGGTTTGTGAGATCGGTCGACGACCTCACATCCCACGATAAGAAGAAAACTACGCTCTAAGTCAGGCGCTACCCTAGAAGTGGATTTGAGCCCCACAATTTGTTATTCGGTCACTTCTTCATTAGCACAAAACATTTTAATTAAATAAATTAAAAAATTCAAGTGGACTCCTCTTTTCGTTTCAGTTTCAGTAATTAAAACTCTGGTCGTCTTCTGTAGAAAGATTTTTCAATTAACGAATAGTTATTTTTATTGGACCTTTTAAGGATTTTTAGAAGCGTTCAAGGGATTTTCTTTATCTTTTATTAACGCTATAATACCATTTGGAGCTTTCAAATCGTTGATTGGAATTGTTAAAGAAATTTGGCCTAAGAGACCTGTTAATAAAATTACAAGAAATGTAATTCTTTTTCCAGGGAAATTTAAACGTTTTGACTACTGTTTTATTTCGTTTCTTCTATTTGTTACCAGCTCGTTTACGCCCCCCCCCCCCCTATTGAGAGGCTCAAACCAGGTCCTGTCCACTTCACACACAACTTTTAAATTTCTTCGCAGGCGGTTGCAAGTTTCCTCGCGATGTTTTCCGTCACTAAAGAGCGTCGTACAAACGTTTACGTTAATTCGAAATACGAAAACAATACGTGGTAGGGTTTAAACGTTTCTCTTGGGCAGCGGCTCTAACCACTCCTACACTGACCCTCTTTCTAGTAGAACTTAAAAACCCATAAATGCACCACCCTAGGGAAAACATTTTGTACCTTAATGTTAATGCCCTGTAGAACGTAAAAGTCTATTTACCGACCTCATCAGACAAGTAATGTTTCTTGAGGAACCTAACGGCTTCTTCGTATCGGCATTCCTGCAGATCCTCGAAACGGATGCCACAGGGCACTCTGCCCCAGAATGAAGGTGCTTTGATCCGCTCTTCCAATTCCCTCATCTTGTTGATTTCCGCTTCCGCTGCCGCTGCCGTCGCAGCCGCTGCAGCTGCTGCCGCCCTCTCTTGCGCCGTGGTTGTCATTTTGTTTCAACTGTAATGTATTGTTACTATTATTGATTTAAACTGATTGACAGAGTCAGAAATACGGTACTGCGCTCCAAAACACAAGTGACTGTTGCTCATACTGCGGCCAGGCTTAAGTGGGACTGGGCCGGCCACGCCGCACGTATACCTACCTGACACCCTGTGTGCTAAGTTAACCACTTACTGGAAACCCCCAATTTCTTTCTTTCATACTGGCACCATTTATAACCTGGCTTAGCGATGCTCTAAGCAGAAAACGGTGGAAAGAAAAGAGAGAGCATTTGCCTATTGGGACAGCATAAGCTAAGTAAGATAAGATAAGATTTTTAATGATTGTTTGTAGCTATGTTTTGGGCTGAGACAATCTAGGTTTGCCAACGACTCGAAAAGAAGGAGTAGATTGATTTATCGCACCGCACACTTATTTGCTCGGGGATAGGAGCCTCGGTGGTGTCGTGGCTAGGGCCGCTGCTCCCGTTCGGGAGACAAGGGTTCGATCCCCGCCACGTACATATTGTTCGGTGAAGGAAAACATCATGAAGAAACCTGCACACTCCTGGGAATGAAATAAAAGGTTGTGTTTTATGCAAATAATTTTGAAGCCCTCGAACTAAGGCCAAACAAGAGCCCAGTTAATGAGTGTGTAATGAAATCACCTTTACAATATGTTTTTCCTACAAATTATCAACCTATGAATATCTATTTGATTCAACTGTAATATTTTAAAATAAATTTAGCATTATGGCAAGAAAGTGATTGATTGATCTCACCTTTTATACAAATAACTATAGTACTAAGATTTAATCAATAAAATGTATTACAAAAATATACTTTACAACGTAAATTTATTATATAAATACATAATACAAACACAAAACAGTTTACAAAATAACAGCTTTGACAGTTGTAGACACTTTTATGACATTTTGAAATGTAATGTTATGACAGATTAGATGACAGACAACCTAAATACGTTGCTAAATTGTCAAAATGCGGGCAAAATACGCCCGACCAAGGCGTGAAGTCATATAAAAACAAACCTATTGGATAGTTTTGCTTCTTTCCTTTTACTCCAATTTTTAAACCTTTATAAGGTGAGCTCAAATTAATGGGAAGAAAGTATTTTTTACGGTCTCTACCTGTTTTCTACCTGCAGGACTTAATTTTGATGACAGAAAAACGCGAGTCCGTTCTATAAAATAAATAAATAAATAAATAAATAAATATGTGGGGACATCTCTATGTTACTAAACATCAAAAAATGAGTTATGGTGTAGCAAGATCTATTCCCATCCAATACCAGATGATCACAATCTACGAGGGTCTCATATTTTATTACCAATAATGCTTTGTTTTTCATCAAGCGTATGACTGTCAACGATGCAATATCGATGATATTGATATCGATCGATATATCGATCAGTGTCGATTGTCCGTCCCTTGTTCCTAGGTCCGTCCACTGGATTGTCATTTCCATAGTTTGATTTTTGAACGGAATTCGAGTTCTCCAGCTCCTAAATCAACGATCCTTATATTTAGCTTGCACCAAACCACTGCTAAACACAACGAATTATCTATAGTCAAGAAACGTAACTACGCTTCAAACTTGACCCCACCAAATGAATACCAAAGGGGGGGAAAACTTAACCATACCACATTCGAATACGCGGTACAATGATGTTTTATATGACTCGGTTTGTAAGAGCGTCGAAAGTAAGTTTCAATGTACAGCAGCGACATCATCTGCCTGTCTGTCGTCAGTTTCATTCGGATTATCTTACAAAATTTTGAAGTTAACTGAACGCTAGCGTAGTGCGAGTGCATTAATGCAATCAATTAATTGTGCTAGTTATGTGCTATGTTTTAGCGGGCTTTGCTAGGCGGTTACTCTTCTTGACTATTGTAGTTCATTAGCTGAACATAGAAAACAAAATCACCTGTTTAAAACGACTTCGTTCGGGCTGATTGCAATCGATGATTAATGAACGGTACATTTTAAATTAATTGTCACTTAAAATTCCCTCGCACGTATTAATGATTCCGTCAGTGTCCACCAATTTAATTTTTCTCTCGAATTTACATTGTTTTACTGCTTTTCTGTTTTAATTTTAATTTTGTTTTCGTTTGCCGTTTAAATTGATAATTTGCATTCTGTTGATTTTTACTTATTGAGCAAAGCTAGAAGAATGGTTGGGATTTTCATGTACGTCTCAGTTGAGCTGTTTGTTGTATTCTGCAATTTTTGTCCATTCGCTTTGATAATCATAAATAGGTACAAAGTGGTACCTAAATAACACAATGCCTCTCAGTAGGTGACTTCGTCCATGAAACTAAACGACTTTTGCTCCAAAGCATAACCAAAAAAACTCAAAAATTTAACATAAAACTGATTAGTTAACCGAGCCACTTTGTATGAAAATCCAAAAAAGTTTCGACCTTCGGAAAGTTATGAAACAAAAGTTGTTCAGTACGTTTTTATCTGTGTGCACTAAAGTATATTTCATTCATTCATTCAAACAAACATTCAGTTCTTAGAACTTTCGTCCAAAAACACCAGAAGCAAAATACGTATCTAATTATCTAGCTAAACCTTATTTGTTTTACCAACTACTTACTACACCAACCACCAACGTCACATCTAACAAAAGACAAACACAGCGAGTAATGTATAACGGATAACCGCTTAGGTTAATAAGGAGCAATCTAATCAGGGATTAGAGCAGCCCACCTTTAGCAGAACAATCAGACGTTCATCTTTGCGCTGGTAGGGCGACCGTACTTCTGGATAGTTCGAGGACTGAAAAAAATATGTCAAATTGATCTAGTAAAGGCCGTGTGGTGACGGCAGAGTAGAATACATTTGTCACCAACCCCTACTCTTCCCGTGGGTGTCGTAAGAGGCGACTTAGGGACTACACATTGAACAGGGAACGGGCAGCAGCGCTCTCTGATACAGTAACCGTTTAATCTGCGATCTCCAACCTGTCTGCCAAGCGTGGAGATTATGGCAAAACCCTCCACTTAAGTGGAGGAGGCTCATAGTTCAGCAGTGGAATGTAACGAACCGTTGATTTGATTTGAACTAGTAAATCGTAAACCGCCTTTTGTTTGGCAGTACCTAGTAGATAGCTTTCAAGTGGCATTAGCCAGACCATATAGTTTAACGAACCGATAACCGTTGAAGAAGAAAGATTCTCGATTAGCGACTACGGGCCGGAAGGCGTAGTGTTGTCCGGCCTCAAGGTGGATAGCTGACTTGGTGATGGTTGGTGGGTGCCGGTGGATGCAAGTAGCGCAGGACCGTTCAGGGTGGAAACCTATGGGGAGGCCTATGTTCAGCAGAAGTCTTCTTTCACCTGAAATTCTAATGATTATGACTTAATAAAAGTATTTCATACTTTCTACAGGAATATATACTAGTACATAAAGAAAATTTAAGAGGTAATTTAAAAAACTAAACTTCTTGTCAGATTTTAACTTTAAGGAAAACAACCTGCTGTTGTTTGCCTGTTAAAAAACATCCACGTTTATTACATTTTTTTTATTATGAGTACATATCGATCTCCGATTTATAAACAACCTCTATGCAAAAAAGGAGTGAAAAGTCGAACACATATTGCTAACTAGCTGTCCGCCCGCGGCTACGCTCGCGTATTATAAGATTTTCCCATGGGAATAAGACTTTTTCCCGTAAAAAGTATTCTATGTGTTAATCCAGGTTACACGCTATCTCCATTCCAAATTTCATCTACATCCGTTCAGTACTTTAAGCGTGAAGGCGGAACAAACATCAAATATATTTTCACATTCATTATAATTATTAGAGGCGGGACGTAAGCTTAACATCCATTGGCGTGGGGTTCCCATTGAGCATAACAACTTTCCGAAGTATTTGGGAGTCATTTTGGATAGGTCTCTTACATTTAAAAAAAACTGCGAGAACATCAAACAGAAGGTGCATTCCAGAAACAGCCTCCTGCGCCGATTAGTTTCTTCAAAGTGGGGAGCTTCGCCTCTAGTACTGCGGACTACTGGCTTAGCGCTTTCTTTCTCTGCGGGCGAATACGCTAATCCAGTTTGGAGCCGCTCAGCCCATGGGAAGTTGATAGATACAGCATTAAATGAAACCAGCCGGATTATCACTGGTTGCCTAAAACCGACCCCGGTACCAATGCTGTATCCACTAGCTGGAATAGCGCCGCCAGATGTCCGCAGGGTTGTGGCAGGCTCTTCCGAAAAGAGCAAAATGCTAGACGACACCAGACATCCACTGTCCGATTATGACCCTGTACCACAAAGGCTAAAAAGCCGTAAACACTTCATGAAGTGTGTTTCAGCGCTTCACGACCACAATCAGTCAAAGGAGAGATTGAGGTTGTGGTCATAGAGTGTCGAACTTCCTAGCCCTTTCGTCCCACTGTCTGAGAATCCACCGCCTGGACATGAGTTACCATGGCTTACCTAGAAGTCTCTAAATAGGCTTCGGACTCAGGTAGGCCGAAGTAAGGAGAACCTGTTCAGGTGGGGATTCTCAGACGGTTCTAACTTGGAGTGCATGTGAGGTGCCGTTCCCCAAACGATGGAGCATTTGATGTCGTGCCCTGCGTGCCTCAGTAGCTGCACGCGGGAGGACTTGTTTAACATTCTCACAATTCGCGGGTTTGTTACCACGGTAATATTTAACCGTTCCGAAATATCGAGGTAACAATATTAAATATTACCGTGGTAACAAACCCGCGAATTGTGAGAATGTTAGTGTAGTGAACCACCACGAAAATCTTAAAACGGACTTGATTAACGCCACTGACAGCGCAATTTTTGTGGCCAATTTTTGGGCTGAGACAGTCTAGGTTTGCCACTGACTCGAAAAGAAGAAGTGCAATGTGATGTCATGTGATTAGTGTGATGTCAGCATAATATGAACGAGAAAATTCAAAATCCTCGCCAAGTCTTATAATGCTTAATGCGATACTAATTAGTATGTACTTAGTACACATTACCAAAGAGCTGTGCTTAATTACAGCTAATCACAGAATACAGAACACTCTGTACTCTGATGGCACTAATGCTAATCAATTTGCATCAACATAGTGTAACTAGCTCTAAAGCTGCGATTATCACATTTAGGACAACTGTAAACTAGAAACTGCAGAATAATAATACTAGATTGCCATTTAAGTGAGTGATTTTATAGTATGAAGCATGAACAGAATATTAATTAACCGAGCGAGCAAGAAGGGCAAGCAAAGCGTCTTCCGTTTCAGCTTGGGATAAAAATATTTGGTATTTTCGGAGGATGTCCGGCTGTTATCTACTACAGGGGGCCGTTTCACGAAGCTACAAGTTACAAATTACAAGTACAATTTGATGTACATTGCGTAGTGTAGCGTTGTGTTACGCTTCGGTGTTCGAAACTTTTTTCGTGTTTTTCTCAGCTTTTTTTTTTTTTCTAATTTCTAATTTTGAATTCGATTTTGAAAGGCTTTTGATTTTTTTGTTTTTTTTTTTTTGGGATTCTATTTGATGTTTTGGTTTTGATATGTTGAAAAAGAGCTGTAAAACTGAGAATTTTCTGCTATTCCGATTGTTATAGTTTTGAAAAGCTCTAGGAGCTATTTTTCGTCTAATAATTATTTCAAGATTACCAAATCTGCGAACTGAGGAGAGTTCTGAGGTCCACCTGTTACCCGTTTTTCCTGGAAGACTAAGTTTCAGTTCAGATTCGAACTGCTCACCCCCGAGAGGGAACGGTCCAGGCCGTGACGTCGAGGACCCTATCTTGCTCCTGTGGACGCCCCTGACTGCGGAAGTCCCTGGCTGCTGTCTAGCTGCAATTTCGGGGACATCGGATTGGCATTGGAGTTGGAAGTACATCGGTGGTTGCTGCAGAAGCAATATTGAATCACAGGATCTTCGCCAAGGAAGTGCGGTGTTGAAGTTTACTAGATTTGACGTTTTATTTTTAATTATTTTTTTAAAATCAGTTTGACGTAAACAAACCCTTATTTTCCCTAAATTCAAATCGGCTCTTCACGCCACCGTCATCTATTCCTGGCTGTACTTTTGGCTCCTTAACGTTAGTCCCCATACTTGTTCTACTGATTTGTTGCGCAATAATTCCCTAGACAGGTATCTATTTACATCACCTTCACTGAAATCACGTACTAATTTTGGGGAACTGTGTTGGGTTTTGTTATTTTTCTGTACGGTTTTTTATTTCAAAATTATTTAGCGTTATGTTGGACAGCAATTACCCTTGATTCTGTTTTTATATTTGTTTTTCTTGTGTGTTTTAATTGAGTTCTATTTTGGTTAGTAACTTTAGATCAAATCTTGGCTTTTTTACCTTTTTAGACATAATTACATTCGTGCATAGTAGTTATTTTGGTTTTTTATTTTTAATACTACAGTAGACAATGAGGTAATACGATAAGGGCTTCCAGTTTTGGCGAATTGGCTACGCAATGAATAACAAATTGTAACTTGTTACTAGTAAATTGTTGCTTCGTGAAAAGGGGCCCAGGTCGCATTTCTCAACTGATTTTCATGTTTTGTTAACAGGTTCGATGCTGCCAGGTGGACTGATGACCTGAGGAAGGTCGCTGGTGGTGGCTGCATGAGGAAAGCGGGTGATCGTGCGCTTTGGCGCGCCATTGGGGAGGCCTACGTCCAGCAGTGGACTGCAATAATAGGCTGATTGATAACAAGTTCTATTTTTCTAAATTGATATATATATATTTTTTGTTGGAGATTTGGAGGTTGAAAACGTAAAAATATCTAAGGTAAAATTTGCCTTTAAGAAAGCTAGACTCACAGAATGAGACTGTTGAGGGCTGCTGTCTCCAAAAAGACCAAGGAGAGGATAATTCAATCTTTAAACAAAAACAGCGCTCCAGGTCTCGATGGCATTAACAGCTCATTAATATAAGAAATCTTTCCTATTATCTCTGAGCCACTTATATTTATTTTAAATGCCAGTTTATCTAGTGGTATTTTTCCGGAATGTTGGAAACACGCAGTAATTGTCCGTATTCATAAAGCTGGTGCTAAAGATAACCCAACCAATTACAGACCTATTTCGCTACTTAGTATTTTTTCTAAAATTCTAGAGAAATCAGTAAATTGCAGACTCAAAAACTTTTTAGGTTAACATAATATTATTTCAAATACTCAGTTTGGCTTTCAGAGCGGAAAATCCACTGAAGATGCTATCGGATTTCTTATGGATACTATTTCTAACACGCTGGATAAAGGTAAAATTTACTTAGGTATATTTTTAGATCTTGCCAAAGCATTTGACATGGTTTCCTTTGGCATTCTACTGAAAAAACTTGAAGCAATAGGTATAAGAGGACTGGCCTTAGAATGGTTCCGCAGTTACTTGCAAAACCGTACTCAGTGCGTTAGAGTAGACAACTGTATGAGTGATCCCACTAACATTAATTTTGGCGTTCCTCAAGGCAGTATATTAGGGCCAACTTTGTTCACAATATATATTAATGATATTGCAAAACTTTTTGATAGAAACAATTCAGTTCAAGTTATTTGTTACGCCGATGATACAGCTATTAATGCTCAAGGAAATTCTTAGGCGGAGATATTTGAAAGTTCTGAGAAAAGTTTAGCAATCGTATCAAACTGGTTGAATGAAAATCTGCTTACCTTAAACACAGGCAAAACTAAATTCGTGTGTTTTTACAAAACGAAACCTTCCGCTCCACAGTCTGCTCAAAGTACATCATTAAAAAATCATGTGATAATGTCTTGCCGAATTAGAAGGCTTATTGGTGTAATGAAGCTCCTTCGTGACTGCGCAGCTAAAGACGTACATCGTTTGATGTATTTAGCTCTATGTCAATCGCTTCTTACGTATTGCATAAGTGCATGGGGAAGTGCTGCTAAGTCATTCATCATCAAGCTAGAGAGCACAAAGATCGGTGCTAAAGGTTCTTCTTAAAAAATCTTTTCAATATTCCACTCACCTTCTTTACCAGGAAGCACAGGTATTAACCGTTCGCCAGATCTTCAAAAAGCTATTCTTTCTCAACATAAATCTACTTTAAACTCTCCTCCACAAACAGAACAACAAACACAGCGAAGAATATATCAAGTAAAGATCCCAAAAGTTAGCACAACCTTTGCTCAGCGTTTCAGACTTTTTGCCTTTCCATACATATACAATACAGTAAACAGATCTTGTTTTATTATAAATCATAATATGCCCGATGCTAAACGTAAAATTTATTTTTAGCTAAATTCTTTAGACTACATTTCCACTGAGGCTATCTTAAAAATAATAACATAGGTAGTATTTTACTTCTAGTATTTATGATATAGTATTATCATAGTAGTATTTTATAGAATAGGTACGTACTTATTAATATTTATTAGTATAAAAATATATTATTAAATTATATTATATTGTTTACTTTTATATCTCATTTCTTATTAGTCTTGGATGAAAAGAAAATGTATTTTAATTGGTAACGGTCGTTTGGACTGCCGCGACACAGGATCACCTAGTGCGGAGTCCGCAAGTAATTGTTAAGCTTGTGTTTACATTATTTTGGCAAATAAACAATTTTGATAAAAAAAAAATTATTTTAACTACGGTCTTTTTTAAACTTCAACCTTTTTAAGACTAAAAGCCTTTTTGAAATTTGACAACTTCAACCTTTTTTTTTGTTATTTTATTTTCACAAAATAAAAATAAAATCCTTTGGAACGTACTATGTACAACCCGCATGATAAGGAGAAGTTTATACTAACAAAATAAATTATCTATAGGTCCTCAACGTCTGGTCACCCTGCAGTAAGTGGAATCAGAACCAGCGCAGGTGCGTTGATTAAATAAAGGGCCGATTCGTCCCACTCCACGGCCCAGCCTCTATAAACAATATTATTTACTTATACCCGTTTGCCAGCCGCCCTTCCTGGGCTAATGAACGACTATCAGGAAGGTGTAAGACAAATTTGTAGGTTTCTGGGGCAAGGGCCAAGATTATGCCAGATACGGATTCAAGTTGTATTCCATTTACTGAAAGAAAGGGGCATGACATTAATGAATAACTTTGTATTTTTTTTTGAGTGTACGGTGTTTTCAGTGTTGATCTAACCACTAGGCTAATTAGGATACTCTTGAATTTATTCGTCTTGTCTTTAGAATTAACTTTTGTGAGAATAGAAAAACATTTATTTAACGTAGTACATAACATTTAGAGAAACAGGTATAACAATAATATAAAGTCAACATGTAAAGTCCTTACTGAACCGAAGAGAATCTCACATAGTTATTCTTGTTTGACCACAGTGTCTTCACCGGGATTCGAACCCGAAATCTTCCATGAGAGCCATGGAGGCTTTTAGCTCAAGATCTATGCAAATAATAAATTTTTCAGTGTTATTTGTGTCAACTCTTATAAGGAACCCTATACAAGAAAGTGTAAAACTGATGAATCCGATAAACTAGAATAAAATTAAGGTAACAACAGACGGAATGCACTGAAAACTCTTAAATAAACTCACAAAAACTACCTTCGGTAAAGAAGCATTTCCTTCCTGAAGGAAAAGAGAATAAAATTGGCAAATCAGAAATACAGAGTCACAATAAACAGAACGAGTAATTATTGAATGAAATTCAACGTAGACTTTACCAAAGTTTTTAATGATATCTCGATTGTACTAATTAGTTGATAAACCAATTTACAAGAGTAATTTTGTTTAATCCGGGCACGTGTGTTCGACTAACTCACTTATAATTTGAATGCTTCCGTATACACGCAAATATACGCAAAATTAATATCGTACTTGAAAATTTTTGTCACATGAATAAATAATAATTTTATCTGTATTTTTATACCTATACGACACCACATTATTGGCCCCAAGGATATCCACAACGTCTAGTCGTAATGTTTTATAAATTTTGTACCTTTGAATCGTTTAATTCCATTATTTAGTGCGAACCATCACGAAACAGCTTACATTTTCAAAAAAGTCTTCGCTATCTAGCTGTCGTAGGCGGTCTGTAGACTATCGCTACGACGACGTAGACAGTGCTACGCAATTCCTAGCATCATTGATGTTTGATGCTGAATTTCTTGGTTTCCGGAATGTTTTCTATCTATTACATTTCTTCCCAGGAGTTTAATACCTTATTTTATAACCTAGGTGACAAACGGACTTGGATTTAGGTATACTAAGAAACTCAATCGATAGGCTTATACCATTGGATCATTGCCATCTCCCGTGAACCAATAAATCTTTGCTCACGCTATTTGAAATGAAAGCGTTACTCTATGCAAATATATTTTAATACTGTTACAATTTTGTCAAAAAAGGATAAGATAAACTTGTTTAAATATAAATCTTAACCTACAAATAATAAGAAACTTTAGTATTGCTACACTAACTACACTATCTAAGACTCTTTATACTTACAAAAAAAAGCTGAAATAACAGCAGGAAACTGAAGGAAAAGACCGGCAAACACGAGGTGGCACGAAGCACTGAGTTGCCGAAGTTTGTTCAATAAAAAAAAACTGAACAAAATAAATCAATGAAGTTGGGTCACGCCGAGACAGCAAAGTTTGCATGCCGCCGAAGAAAATGACTTGAAAAATAAACGGGCAAGGGCGGTTTGTTTTTTTCATGAGGTTCATTCTAAACATATATGACACCAGTTTTTTCAGTCTAGCTCGAGGGGCCCCGCTAGTTAGAAACACATTATAACAACAGCCTCCGTGGCCGAGAGGTCGAGATTTTGCCGCTTATTACGCAGGCTCCGGGTTCGATCCCGGTGGGGACACTGTCAAGCAAAAATCTCTTTGTGAGACTTATGTATCTATACCCAGCGAGTGACCATGTACTACGGGAAAACTAACTTTATAGGTAATTAGATCAGAATTAAGTCAATCGAAATAAATATAACATTTAATTAGGTCAGCCTTTATTTTCTTAAAAATCAACGTCATCAATAACAGTCAGCCAGCGATGTCCTATATCACTTTTCCCAGTTTAGTTAGGACTTTGCAGGCTGAATCATCTGATTGTCCGAAAAGAAAGATTAAGCCGTTGGTCCCGGCTACTATCAAGTCCTTACACGAGCCATGTTAGTGGCCTTTGGTGGTTCTTATAACACTGACACTAGGGTTTGTGAGGTCGGTTGACGGCCTTACAACCCACACGATGAAGATGAAGAAGTAATCCAAATTTATTTTTACTGCTTTAGTTCGTCTTGAGTGCATCAGCAATATAACTACTGGAGAATTTAGTTAAGAACAATCCAATATATTTTTTTTGTCTGCAAGATGCTTGACAACTATTACGTAATCAGTCCTCAGAACGTGCCCTAATTTCGTTAGCTAATCCCACGGAACCCTAATAGCATTGGAACCCAAATCGATCGGTGTCGAGTCAATAAGGCCAGATCGCTGAAGCGATGAAGGCAAGACGTTTCTAAGGAAAATAATTTACCAGCAATTTCTAGGAAATGTGCTAGTAAATTGTCGGTGGTATAGTGGCTAGGGCCGCTGCCTCCCTTCCGGGGAACACGGGTTTGATCCCCCACGTACCAATATGTTTTTGAAATTCGAATTCATATGTACGTTTATTCGACGCTCTTACGGTGCAGGAAAACATCACGAAACCTGTCCTCTCCTTCGAAAGTCAAAGGTTGAGTATGAAGTCGACCAACTCACACTGGGCCATCGTGGTCGATCAAGGCCTGATCCCCCTATTTATGGGTAGGCTCAAGCCCCTCGGTGAGGACGTACGGTCGCTTGCAAAATTGGAGTCATATCACGTGTTTTTATACTTTGAAATAACTTATTTTCTAATTGTTATTTTTTTTAGGATTTTGTATTAACATATGGTGTGTACGGGACTTTATTAATATATATATATATATATATATATATATAATAAAGGCTATAATAATGAAAAGATATTTCAAAGTAAGTATAAAAACTATTTATATGACTACACTTTTGCAAGCGATTGTACATGAGCTGCTGATGACTGTACTCGTTAGAGCTACAACTTTTTCCCTAAAGATTGATTAACTCGGCGATGGTGCAGTTGGTAAGATGTTGGATTTATATCGGAAGATCTGGGATCGAAACCTCGGAAGATGTAATAACGAGGAAAATCACAGTGTAAAAATAAGAAAGGTATTGTGGCTAAGGTCACTGCCTCGGACCAACCACCCGCTGGACACCACATTCTGTATAATTTACTAACAAACTACCTAATTACAAAAAGTTGCGGTGCGGATGCGCGGGTAACACGTCGTGATTGGTTTATCTCGCTTACACATCGTACTGACAGGTCTCATAATTGGTCGAAACTGAAGTGAGCTGCGAGGTATTGGCCGTATTGGCCGCCCAAAGTTATTTATATGTGCAAATGCAGGGCATAGGTATGCCTTTCGAAAAAAGTTTCGCCCTGACATGTGGTGTCCAGTGGGTGGTTGGTCCGAGGTCACTGCTTCTCGTGCAAGAGGCCGCCGGTTCGATCCGCCCCACGGTCCAATGTGTCTTCAAATTTTTTATTTGACTTTAAAAGTGAACCTATTATAAACAACATAAGACTATGGATTACTACCACGACTATGGTTATAATAAGCTTTAAACGAACCTACCCACCGCGACGGTAAGCGCATGCGCACAATCGAGGTAATGCACCCGTAGACATGTGTGTTATCAATATTAATTTTGATAGTCCAACCCAACCTGACACTCACTCCAACTATCACTGTGTTTATGAAACGAGTCAAGGAGTTCTGTCCCTCTCTAATTAACTGTAGGTTATTTATTTATTTATTTGTTTATATTTACACTCACCGGCACATCTAACCACCCATCCTTCATATCAGGGAATACTCGTGATTCTTTATAATTCTATTAGTTACAGCTGATGTTAGTTAAAAAGTAGTTAATTTAACGTTTATTTAAGTATGTTTAATTTATCGTAAAATTATCAATAAATCAATTGTAATGTATAACAATAAGCGTAGTTTAAAATTAACCTGAAATACAAGGGTGGGCGGTTAGATGTGCCGGTGAGTATATATACCTAATTATAAGTAAGCATAGGTTAGGTATTTTTTTTTATTTTGATAGTCCAACTATCACTGTGTTTATGAAACGAGTCAAGGAGTTCTGTCCCTCTCTAATTAACTGTAGGTTATTTATTTATTTGTTTATATTTATATAATTATAGGCATAGGTTTACATACATTACATAAGCATAGGTTAGGTATTTATATATTTATATTTATGATCATTATACATTGTTTTGTATTGCTTTGCTATAATTTAAGTAGATTTACATAAAGTTATTGCGCACGTCTTATCTGCATATCTTTATTTATCTTGTCTCGTCCGTTAGGTCCGCTAGAAGATATTTCTTTAGAAATAAGTAGTACTCGTTGTGCCGTCTTTCTTCATGTTTTATGTTTTGTAATTTACTTGTGTACAATAAATCGTAAATAAAATAAATTAATTAATAACCACGAAAACCTAAAAGTGTTTATAAATTTATAACGCTATCAATCGAAGTTATCTTTACCACTGTGATGGCCCAGCAGCCGCCACGAAAGCCCTACACGAAGAGTGTTGTAGAGGGTTATGTGGCAAGAACCAGGGCACAGTCCGAAGAAAAGGTATTTATTTTATATATTATATAATCACTCTCTAGTCTAACAGTTTAAGAAAAATAGTAACATGGATAAGCGTTTACTGTTGGAGATCAGGACATGAAGTAAAGAATTTGGCAGAAAAAAGACAAAATCGAAACGTACGAAAACTAAGATTGAAAATGAATTTAAAATGAAAGATAAAACTGCCAGCAAGAAAGGTTGCCAGACATAAAACAGGAAAGAGAACGAATGCCTCGTTACACCACTATACGGCCTATACGTTTGTAGCCTATAATAGTATAGGCTTTTTACGTTACAAACGTTGCTCAACTTCGGTGATTTTCTTGAATAATCATGCTACCACTAGATCTTGATTACGTCGAAATTGATTATCGTCAAAGCGCCTAGTTAGGAGGCCGTTTCTCCCGTCTACCTATTTGATTAACCAAGTTAGTTGGTAATTGAGACGTATGGCACACACAGGACAGGAGGTGTACCTCGTAACTTTGACTGTGAACAAAATAATGTATCTTTCTTACAAATATTTCGACTATGGTAAGGCAAATTGCTTTTAAAAAAATCAATGAACGAATATACTTAATAATAATAATATTTATTGCAGTATCACAATTAATAAAGTACATTATATAGGTATACACAGATCTTCGCACATAGATCTTTATTTTGTGTACAGTCAGCTGACGAATTAGCTGATCCCCCCGCTCGAAACCGATGAAGTTATCTTGGGTAATTGTTTTTGCTTTATCATGAAATTTCGTATAATTGTGCAGGATAATAAACTGTACGAGCATATAAAATTTTATGTAAAAATATAAATAATCACCTGAGAAAATCTCATCGGTTTCGAGCGGGGGGGTCAGCTAATTCGTCAGCTGACTGTACATAGGTTAGGTACATATTAAAGCTGATGAAGTTTCATTTGTTCGCTATGTCCAACCCACTTACTAGGTATACAAATATTCAATCAGTCACTCTTATTTTTAATTCTTATTTTTAATTGCAACGTGTGGATTACAAGGTCGACCAACGTCCTCACAAACCCTGGCATCAGAGTTGTAGAACCGCCACGGGCTACTGACTTAGCTCGTGTAACAACTACTTCCTTCCATGCCTTCCGAAACATCATTTTGGTTGTTTTATGTTATGTATGACTTTGTTTGTTGTGTAGAGGTCACAGGTATAAACCTAATTCAGTATCATTTATATTTTTAGACTTTGAAACAGGTAGCGCAACTAGCTACCAGTTGAATGACCTTGAATATTAAATTCATTTATTCGTCAACAAAATACAATTCGTGTTCAAAATAATGCACATTAAAAATTATTCTAAAGCATTCTATTTAACAACAGTTTTGTTAAGTTAAACTATTTAAATATATTAATTATGTGGAGACAAATAAAATCACTTAAGTAGTTGAACGAGAAGAAGTATATTTTTCAATGTTCGGATACATGATATCATAACATCTCCCTTCTTAATAGAAACAAAGCTAAATTAATATAAAGCACACAGTAGGTACACAGTTTATACATAGTACATAGTTTACTTTGAAAATACTTTTGTAGTACCTATTCATACAATCTATTGACTTAGGTACAAATTAAAATTAATAAAAGCGTTTTGGTGGTTTAACAACTCTACCAGAAGAAGTTACTAAGTATCCATCCTTATTCGTATGCAAACCAGGTTTAACCCTGTTATTATTATTTTCAGTGTTAGACAGCAAAGGAGCATTTGAGTCTGGAATATAAAATGGCACAAAACTGAGAGGTTTAATGTGGATTCTGTTACGAATAAAATATTTGTCATTTGATAAAACTTTGTAACATCTTTCATTTATCTTTTCCTTTATCTCTCCTTTCCTCCATTGCTTTCCAACTTTTAACAAAACCTTTTCTCCTATTTGTAAAGGTCTTAAATTCTTTTTATTATTATCATAGTGTTTTTTCATATTTTCCTGTCGTATTTTTAACTTATTTCTTAAATTACTATCTATTTTAGGTTTTAAATTCCTATACATTGTTGGTAAAATATCTCTTATTTTCCTATGAAATAAATTTTCAGCAGGTGAACGAATTTAATGTGAAATAGGTGTGTTTCTGAATTCTAGCATAGTTAGGTATAAATCTCTATTTTCATGGGATGCCTTTTTTAATAAATTCTTAACAGTTTGTATGGTTCTTTCTACCATTCCATTGGACTGTGGATATTCTGGGCTAGAAAAAACGTGTTTGATATCCCATTCTTTACAAAATTTAGAAAATGATTCGCTAATAAATTGTGGACCACCGTCACTCACTAAACTGTTTGGAATGCCGTTCCTGCTGAAAATTGCCTTCAAATTATTTACAATACATTCACTTGTTGTGCCCGATAAAAGACATAATTCAGGATATTTCGAGTAATAATCTACTACAATTATGTAATTTCTGCCATTTAACATAAACAAATCAACTGCAATTTTTTGCCATGGAAGTACAGGTATTTCATGAGGTATTAAAGTTTCTTTTTTATTATTATTACTATGTAACTTACAAGTCTCACAAGAGGAAACAAGATTGTAAATATCATTATTGATTCCAGGCCAGTAAACAACATTATTTGCTCTTAACTGTGTTTTAGTGATACCAAGGTGTGGAAAATGTAACCTGTCTAACATTTCTTTTCTTAGCTGACGAGGAATCACAATACCATCATTTTTTTAAATGAGGTCTGACTTATAAGTTAGATTATTTCTAACTGACCAATATTTTCTTACAATTTCTGGTAGTAATTTTCTATGATTTGGCCAGCCATCTAATATGATTTTTTTAATAACTTTAATTCCTCATCTTCCTTACTTAAATTCTGAATATTTTTTATTTTTTCTGTACTTGTATTTATGTTACTGACAACCATATTTATCTGTGCCTCTATATTTTCTGAGTCTAAATCTATTTCTTCTGCATTTTCTTTATTAAATGTCCTAGAAAGGGTGTCAGCAAAATAAAGTTCCTTTCCCCTTTTATACACTAAATTAAATTGATATTTTTGTAACTTTAATAACATTCTTTATATTCTTGGTGTGCATGAATTCAGCGGTTTTTTTACAATACTTACAAGTGGAGCATGGTCTGTTTCTATGACAATTTTTCTACCATAGATATATTGATTGATTTTTCACATCCATACAAAATAGCAAGTAACTCTTTTTCTATTTGTGCTTTAGAAGCATAAGCAACTGGTAAATTATTTTGAAATAAAACTGCTCCCAGTCCGTCTTTTGATGCATCAACTGATAATACTACAGGTAGATTTTCATTAAAAAATTGTAATACTGGTTCCGATGCTAACTGTTGCTTAAGCTTCTGAAATATTTTTTCATGCTCCTCGAGCCAATTAAATTCAATATCTTTTTTTAGTAAATTTCTTAATGGTGCATTAGTAGTTGAGAAATTTGGAATAAATTTTGAAACATAATTTATGACACCCATAAACCTTTCTAACTCTTTCCTATTTGTTGGACTTTTCATTGAAATTATTGACTCAATTTTCTTTGTATCTAGTTTCAGACCTTCAGAACTTATGACATGTCCTAAATATTGAACTTCATGCATATTTAATTTGCATTTTTCTTTATTAAGTTTAACATTTTCTTGCCTAAGCTTTTCTAAAACTGCTCTGAGTCTCCTATCATGTTCCTCCTGCGACCTACCATAAATAAGAATGTCATCGATGTACACCTCAGTGCCTTCCATATTTTCTAAAATCTGACGCATTTTTTGTTGATAAATTTCAGAAGCACTACACAAACCAAAAGGCATTCTTAAAAACTTATATCTACCAAAAGGTGTGTTAAAACAACAAAGATCAGAGCTGGCCGCTGACAATTTGATATTCCAAAACCCATTTTTAATATCTAATGTACTAAAAACAGTAGCACCTGACAATTTTGATGTTATTTCATCAAAAGTTGGTAATTCAAAATGTTGTCGAAGAATAACTTCATTTAAATCCTTAGGATCAATACATAATCTCAAATCACCATTTGGCTTATACACAATAACTAAAGAATTAACCCAATCGGTGGGATGTGTTACCTTACAAACAACACCTAGCTGTTCCAATTCATCCAGCTTTTGTTTCAGTCGTGGTTGAATTGCCAATGGGATCTTCCTACATGCATGTACAACAGGGGAGACATTGTCCTTTATTTTGATATCATATTCCTCATTCATACAACCTAAGCCTTGAAATAAGTCTTCATATTCCTGAAACACACAATCTGTTAAATTTACTTTACACAAGGGATTTACTAGCTTCAGCTCAATAGCAGAGCGCAGGCCAATTATGTTTGCTGATGATGTCGAGTCAACTACGAAGAACTCCAGGTTGTAAACGCTTCCTTTGAATTTCAATGGTATAACACACTTCCCAATGCATCTTATTGTCTGACCTGTATAAGTTGTAAGCCTTACTTTACTTACTAACAAGTTATTTTTGTCCAATCCTATTTCATTCAAGCATGCTGCATTCATCACATTTGCCTGAGCCCCGGTGTCTACTTTTAGGTCCAGTGGGTTATTGTTTAGTCCAACTGTGATAGTCCATTCGTTTTTTTTTGTTTTTTGGCTCGCATTTTTGAGATACCTCGCCAAGAAACACAGTGTTTATGTCTTCACTAAACTCTTCATCTATTTCGCGAATATAATGTCTGCATTGACTAGCGAAATGGTTATACTTAGTCAGGTCATAAGTATTGTCACACAGTAAAAACTTTTCTTTTAGAATGCTGGCCACAAAAAAGTTTATTGAATTCGAATTTCGAATTGTTCATGAAAATAAAAATGTATACTTTTTAGAATTTTACTCATTTTTAAATATGGAGTGGACGCTTAAAGAAGACCGTGTTGCAGTTATTGCGTTGCATCGTTGCGGTTACGCGCCAATTAAAATTTTTGACATACTGAAAAATTTGAATATAACCAAAAGATTCGTTTATCGTACCATCAAACGATACAATGAAGACTCTAGTGTAGATGACAGGTCAAGAAGTGGTCGCCCTCGGTCTGTTAGGACTCCAGCAGTGATAAAAGCTGTGAAGGCGCGATATCAAAGAAATCCCAAACGTAAGCAGAAACTGTTGGCCCTTCAGATGGGATTAAGCAGAACCACGGTGAAAAGGGTGTTAAATGAAGACTTAGGGCTTCGGGCATATCGAAGAAAAATAGGACATCATTTGAATGCTCGTCTAATGGACCTGAGACTGAAGAGATGCCGCGCTTTGTTGAAGCGGTACGCGGGAAAAAAATATCGGGAAATTCTTTTTTCGGACGAAAAAATTTTTACCGTAGAAGAGAGCTACAACAAACAAAATGATAAGGTGTACGCACACAGTAGTGAAGAAGCGAGCAACCGTATTCCGCGTGTCTAACGAGGTCATTTTCCATCCTCGCTCATGGTATGGTTGGGAGTGTCTTATTGGGGCTTAACAGAGGTACATTTTTGTGAGAAAGGTGTAAAAACGAATGCAGTTGTGTATCAAAATACAGTCCTGACGAACCTTGTGGAACCCGTTTCTCATACCATGTTCAATAACAGGCACTGGGTATTCCAACAAGATTCGGCGCCAGCTCATAGAGCGAAGAGCACACAAGACTGGCTGGCGGCGCGTGAAATCGACTTCATCCGGCACGAAGACTGGCCCTCCTCCAGTCCAGATTTGAATCCGCTAGATTACAAGATATGGCAACACTTGGAGGAAATGGCGTGCTCAAAGCCTCATCCCAATTTGGAGTCACTCAAGACATCCTTGATTAAGGCAGCCGCCGATATTGACATGGACCTCGTTCGTGCTGCGATAGACGACTGGCCGCGCAGATTGAAGGTCTGTATTCAAAATCACGGAGGTCATTTTGAATAAACTTTAGTGTCATAAGAATCTATGTTTTGTTAAGTTCATTTTGGTATATAAATGGTTACATAATGAATAAACTTGTTTCAATTATTTTATATTAAACATGTGACAGAATTTATGACCTGACTAGGTATTTATTGCATTTCATGCATTTCTTGTTAAACGCTGGACATTTGTTTAAAATATGCTTATAACCACATTTTCCACATGAAAACATCCTTTGTTGTCCCATTCCAGTACTTGCCATTTGACGTTTCTCACTTGACGTTCCGTTGTTACCAACGTGACGATTCGAACCTGTTGTGTTCGGATACACTTGACTTTGATTCTGAGTTGACATTGACCTTCTGTTGACTTTGTCGATCTTGCTACTCTCACAAAATTCAATATGACTTGACATTGAATTTGAAGATGAGCAAATATCTTCTACCTGTAATTTTGTGTTTTGCGATGTACGGCATATTTCAGATGCTGTTGAAAGAGTCAGATTCTTCGCTCGCAGAAGACGATCTTTCACTGTCACATCGTTGATTCCATAAACCAACCTATCTTTAATTAAACTCTATGTTAGTGCTCCAAATTCACATGTAGAACTGAGATCTCTTAATTCGACAATATAATCCTCATAACTTTCGTTAATTTTTTGGTTACGTGTAAAAAATTTATAACGTTCGTACGTAACGTTCTTTTCTGGATTGAAGTGTTCCTCAAACTTTTTTAACACTTTGGCTAGGTCGTTTTTACTAGATTCATCTAGCCCAAAAGTATTATATAATTTCAATGCTCGGTCTCCAATACAGCTTAGTAACAGAGCTGTTTTTATTTTTGCTGGTTTTTCATCATTTCCTGATGCCAGCATGAATATTTCAAATTTCTGCCTGAAGAAACTCCAGTTATCAGCCATACATCCTGTCCATGATAGCTCTGATGGAACATTTAGAGCCCCCACATTAATATTAGATGCTGGTGGTGGCTCCGCCATTTTTACCTTGCAACTTGAACTAAGATGCGTGCGTGCAACCGACCGTTGAATAACCGAGCTATTTTATTTGTTTGCTTCACTTGATATTTATCACCACAATGTTCGGTTCACTTTAATTTTTAAATTAGCATAGGTTTTGACTGCGCCATGTTAAGTTAAACTATTTAAATATATTAATTATGTGGAGACAAATAAAATCACTTAAGTAGTTGAACGAGAAGAAGTATATTTTTCAATGTTCGGATACATGATATCATAACAAGTTTCTTTCTAACATAACTTTAACATTTCTAAAATAACATTATATCTATTTAAATTTTTCATTTCAAAAGTTCATTCTAACCAAATTATGTGGTAGGCCGTCAGAACTTGATTTGATATGGTTTACTGGTGATAGTTAAGGTTAGACACATTATGAGTATAAAAATTGCGACTGTTCCAAATATTTTAAGTCTTGCTTAAAAATAAGAAGAGTAAGAAATCAGTTACCATTAGATCCTTTGCTCGCATAAAGGCAACTTCTCAAAACGGCAATTTTACACTTTTACACTTTTACATGATTCATGTCACTTACTCGTACATGAGCCTTTGGCTAACCAGGGTTTGTAAGATCGGGCTTCGGCTTTATAACCCACACAATAAGAAGAAGAAAAATTCTTTAGCCATATTATATCTGCACCATGTCGCCTACAGGTTGCGTAGCTCAGGTGGAGATTGGCGATCGATTAATAACATAATCTTTATACGATTATACAATATTTATTTTTTACTGAATCCTACACTTTTTACAACATCCTCACACTCTGAAGATAATTTCTGACTGATCATTGTTCAATGCTTTTTCTATATCTAACAAAGAAGAAGAAAGCGCGGAGTTTGTAACCCGGGCATAGAACTCCAAACTACCCAGGTATCATGTTTGTGACTAAAAATCACGACACGACAGAGAAGTAACACCAGTCTGGACTCGGCTTTATATTCATCGCCTGTCTAAACTTTCAATATTACAGTTGACATTCCGAATATCAATGGCCAAGAGCGAGTTAATCCGCGATAGTTCCACGTAGTGACTAGTTTGAGCTGGTTTGAACCGGTTATTGAGAAGGATCAACCTCTGGCCAGCAGTTGGCAACTTAATACTCATCTAGCTACGAGTAGCTGGGAAGTATGATGGGTTTCAGATTTTAGCTTAAGGTAGACTTCAGTTGCAACTGATGGCTTACAGATTACGACAGACGCATAAGACTGACGATAGAGCGTCGGTGGTCTAGTGGTTAGGGTCGCTGTCTTCCGCCCAAGAGACGCGGGTTTGATTCCCACCACGTATCAATGCGTTTTCGAATTTCGAATTCATATGTGCGTTTATTCGACGCTCTTACGGTGAAGGAAAACATCATGATGAAACCTGCACACAAGAAATTCGAAGGTTGTGTGTGAAATCGACCAACCCGCACTGGGCCAGCGTGTTCGACTCCTTAGTCTGATCGCCCTAATTCAGGTTAGGCTCGAGCCCCTCGGTGGGGACGTATATGAGCTGTTGATGATATGACTGACGAAAGACGCAGGGTTCCCTTCAACCATTTCAAATTGCCTATCCCACAAAAACCCTTTCGCAAAACCGGCGTGACAAGTTTGTTTATTTTTTATTGTTTTGGGTGAGCAATTTAGTGCTGTTTTTATGTAGATCAATAAAGATTGTATCTATGTATCGTTTGCATGAAAATGAATGAAAACGTATGGCCTGTCCTGTGCGTATGGTGCTATATATATTATAATTATAATTAGAAATGCATTCAAAATTAAATTTATTGTTGTTTGATTATTATTTTTGTTATTCTTTAATGATTGATTGAGATTAATTAGTTTTAGCAGTATTCGTTTTACCTACTTGTATTCTTATTAATTACATTGTGCCGGAATAAATAAATAAATAAAATAAATAAAAATATAAAGCCTCTCGAGAGAAAGAAGAAGCCTCCAGAGAAAAAAAAGATGTAAAAATCTTAATTCGAATAAAGTATTTTTGATTGATTGATTGATTGATTCTAAGCATAACAAATTGCTACCTCAGCAATAATATTGTACTATTATATTGTGTTTCTTGTATGCAATAAAGCATACTGTTCTATTCTGAATGTTTTAAATTCGAAGGAAAAATTAAGATTCTCTTGTAGTAGGTCTCGATTGGCGCCGAGGTTCAAGCTTTTCCAAGATCGACAAAAAAGAATCACTTTATTTATAATTATAAATTCTTAAGTATTTGACTAAGATTAAGCCGTGTGGTGACGGCAGAGTAGAATACATTTGTCACCAACCCCTACTCTTCCCGTGGGTGTCATAAGAGGCGACTTAGGAACTACACATTGAACAGGGAACGGGCAGCAGCGCTCTCTGATACAGTAACGTTTTAATCTGCGATCTCCAACCCGCCTGCCAAGCGTAAACTTAAGTGGAGGAGGCTCATAGTCCAGCAGTGGACTGTAACGGGCCGTTGATGAAGTATTTGACTAAATAGAATACGTAAGATATATAAAGAAACAAAAATAAACGTAGTGCTTGCAAAAAATACATTGAGAATGGTAAAATTATATTAGTGAGACCGACGACGCCTGAAATAAATTCGGAGAAGAGCGCTAAAAAGCTTTTCAGTATTTCAGGACTGGCCTAATGAAACCTTACAGCGGTCTACGTTTCTTTAAAGGCTGTTACATAACTACCAAAAAAAGAAAGATCAACAACATAATATATAATTATTTTAGAACGAATAACGTTAACAATAACATTTGTTTTAGAAAGAATATGTATTTTTTAAAACCCTTCAATATTTATACTCGAGGAAGGGAGAACGAGTTTGAGATAATGATATTTATTTGCTAAAAAATATGGTACAATTGATGTACGGTGGTATAATTAGTTAAATATAGAAACACTTGTCAGTTTCTTGACATGCAAAAACAGGCAAAAGGAGATTGTTACAATCGTTACAATACGCAAATTACTAAAATGACAACAATGCTAATATAATATTACGAATAGTATTAAGATTACAAAAATGATTCAAAAATAAGGGTAGTGTTTGTTTTACATGTAATTAAAAACCAAACAAAAATCTTCTGGAACCGTTTAGCCATTTATATTATTTTAGTGACAAGCATTTTAGTTCGCGTATTTAAAAATAGTAGTTTACAATCATCTTAAGACTGAAAAGATGAATGAAAATCCAAATTAACACGAAGCTGAGCTAAAACTGTGTACCTTTTGAAGGATATTTGCATTAAACACAGATGAATAAGTAATTCCTTTCAGTATGAAAATTTGCTTTACGAATTCAGGTTTCGTGCAACAAAAATAAAATAAAATGTAGGTAATGTATCGTAATGTTCAGGAGAAGTACTAAGTTCCGAAGAGGGGCAGGATAAATACAAGAATAACTTTACTGATGTGACAAAATGTGTGATTAATAAGAAACAGTAATCGTCGTACAAAGATTTCTGAAGCGAGTCGCCTCGAGCGAAGCGAGCCTACCAAACTTCTTTGATTAAATCAATGCGGTTTATTCAGCAGACTTCATGAATCTCTGGATTTGCTGCAAAAATTAAAAATAGCCGTGTAAGAAAAAAAATACTTACTTATTTTTGTTTAAGAAAAAGATTGACCCTGCATTAGGTTGGTAATAAAAACTAAAATGTATGCAAATTGTTGTGCACGTTACTATCCGCTTCTTTTCTAAATTCTCACTTCCAAGGTCTGCTGTAAGACATTTCTTCAGAAATAAGCAGTGCCTGTTGTGTCGTTTTTCTATGTGATCATTTTCTGTTAACTTTATTGAGTACAATAATTATTAATAATGATTTTTCCTAATAACTTTTTCCTTGTGTTTGAGCTGAGCCACAGAATAGCTGAGCATAGTGTGAAATGTTACTGAATAGCTTCCTGTACTTTTTATTGTAATTCCTTTTTTTTTCTATATTTGTTGTGCAAACAAAAGTAAATTTTTTTCAATGTTGTAGAACTAAAGGCAGCAGCGGCGTTTTTCAATAACAAGTAATTTTCATTCAAGTGCGGATCTGTAGGATAATCCAACGTTGCGTAACAAATATTACATCGAGAATTCAAATAACAAATGAAGAATATTAAGAAACCTACTTTATACAGACAGAAATAACGATTTCTCCAATCCCAAAAAGGATATAATACAATTCAGATGAAATTCCTGAAGGATTTGGATTATGATGACAAATGGTTTTTAGACTTCTTGACCTACTTAGATCAAAGGAAAATTTAGAACCATCCGTGCGTGATGCGAGTTTGAGAGAAGTTATTGCAATGAAATCTTTCTACATTATTATTTAATTTAAACGGAAACACTCACGTAAAAATGGAAACTATGTCTTCCAACAAAAACACCTATCGTTCAGTAGTGAAATCTTTCTATTTATCGCTAAGAATGGCTATATTCTTTCATTTGAAAATTGATTTACGAAATATTTCAATACGTGCCTGATGCATAATTATTTATCAAGAACAATGATAAATTTCATTTTTCCTTACGCTAATTGGAAAATTAATCTCCGATCTAGAACGTTCCGGAAACAAAATGGCCTCCAATTTATTAACATGGCGGCCTCGAGCGTGCACATTTATATCTGTCACTAATCTGCCGCTTCAGACGGCCACAGATTATACAATACATTTATAAAATTATTGATACAATGATGAGCGTAATAAATTAGAAGGAAAACTGGAAGAAAATATTCGTAAACATGACTTTTGGTCTGGACTGTACTTACTAGTTGTAACAACGACAGAAGAAGGCATGAGTCCTAAATGTTAACCCAAATTTTATTTTATTTTAAAAAAAACGTCCGTCGCCGTCATTTTTTTTTTTTTTAATTCTGCTCTAGAGGCCGGCACTTATCATCACCTCAACCAAAAGACGTGACAACTGGACAAAGGCCAAGGAGATCCACAGCTCGCATCCAGCAGCGCCTTCCCGCAACTTTCACCAGATCGTTGGTTCGCCTTGTGAGGACTTACCTTTGCTTCGACTTCCACTGCGTTGTTGCCTCTCTAAGGCCCGGTTTCCACCAAAGCGGAGAGGAGAGGAGAGGAGATGTGTTTGAAAAACCATTCAGATTTAGTTATTTCCACATCTCCTCTCCGCTTAGCTTCAGTGGAAATGGATCAAGCGGAGCGGAGAGGACATGTCTAACTTTTAGCAAGCGGGGCGCGGCCGAGCGAAGATGTGTGTAGCCGGGTGGCGGGCGGCGCGCGGTGGCGCGACGAGCGGCGAGATGCGCGTGGCGAGCGGCGCGCGGGGCGGCGCGACGGCGCCCGCGCTCCCACTCCCCGCCCCGCTGCCTTCTGCCTGCGCTTCGCCGCTACGCACAGCTCACATCTCCTCTCCGCTTTGGTGGAAACCGGGCCTAAATCCAAACTTTCCTGCCAAAGCCACCATCAATGCATCGGTATTGTTTTTAATACTCGTATAAAATAATATTAAGCCTATCATATCCCTTATTCACCGTAACGTTAACCCTTCACGTACAATTTGGCCCTGTATCCATCACAGTGTTTCGTATTCACAACACAGTCACGCGCACGACACGACAAGAATATCATATGTTAATGACGTCATTTTGACAGGCCTGACATTAATATTTATACGGCCAGATTTATGTAGGAACGAATTTTGCTGTGCTGTGGATATCCATTGTGTGAATAATGTTGCTATTTCTTGATAAATTCAATTCATTTTTTTATTTATGGCGTTTCACTTGTAGTATTTCGCCAGTATCAAGTGGTTTTGCTAAGTAAGTAGCATGAAATACACAGACAGCCCTAATCCTAATACTAGGGTGCTGTGTACGGTGAAGGACTCCAGTAATATGATAGCAGCATTACTGAAGCCACCACGTGGCCGCTGCAAGTCATTAATACATGACGGCAAAATGCAAGCGTTTCAATTGTCTAAAGTCTACTAAAAAACGAAAATTAAAACGCAAGCCTGTCCGCCATTGACGGATGCTAACAATCGACCCCCTTGCTAAATCCTCGAAGCATCTGGTGAGTTTAGGTTGTTGTCAGTATTGACACAAAATTGACAATTAAAGAACAATCGCTAGAATATCCCAGTATAAATTAAAAATTAAAACCTCAAAGGGTAGATGTGCATGATCTGCCCGTATTCTTCATTTTAGACATTTAACGTAAGACAACACAAAATCTAACCAAATCGTGACCACGCTATGGAAATTGGAATCGTGATGTTGCAAGAAGATATGAAAGATAAAGTTAATCAATCACAAGTCAAAACAGGGCGTTCGGCCATCAACCTAAAAAGATTTATATTTCTCAAAAGGCATATTATTCAAGTTACGGCCACATCAAAGAAATTGTATCGACAAATATGATATTTTCAAACAAAAGAATTCTAAGAATTCTGTGTACTGTAAATAAATGTATTCTTATTCTTGATAATAACAGCAACGACATAATAAAACAGACAATACCTTCTAGTCTTATGATATTAATATGAGCTAAAAGATACGACATTGTTGACTTTACCCCGAAAGTGGGGTAATTCGACGTGGGAGAATCGACGTCCATTGCCACTCCGATCATTATGCTCTCGATTTACTATTATACTCTGCCAATAAACATAGATATTGTAAGGATAGCAAAAAAAATATCTCTATAGTATATGTTTTTAATATAGAGCATTTATCGAACGAGCTTTGTTGTTTATTATGCTGACGTAATTTACTCTTATGTCGGTATAAATAAATAAATATGTGGGGACATCTTCATACATGGCCATCTGACCCCAAACTAAGCAGAGCTTGTACTATGGGTACCAGACAGCTGATATAAATTAGTTAAATAGATAAATACATACTTATATAGATAAACAACAATCAGACACAAGGCAAACACAAGTGCTCATCAAACAAATGTTTGCCCTGGGCGGGATTCGAACTCCCGACACTGAGCGTCGGAGGCAGATACACTACCACCTGGGCTAAAGAGCCGCCAAGCCATCTATAACATAGTTCCTTAGAACAGATAATTATGTTTTATAGTTTCAAACTTCCCAGTATATTATACTGGTATTCACACAGTCACGCTCTAATCCTTAATTTAAGTTCATCAGACCTTTTCACCTTTTAAAGGTTAAAAAGAAAATCTTAATATTAGGGCTGTCAAACATAGAATTTGAACCATATGGACGCGTCGATTGCAAAATTTTAGAGAACGCATCAAACATTCAAAGTCAAAGTCAAAATAATTTATTTCCATAGGATGTTATTACATCACTTAGATCCGTCATTACATTTTTTTTGGGTGAGTTCACTAACACAATGGCGGAATCTGTGGAGAAGAGCTCACCGAAGAAACTCCACAGTCGTCGCATCTTTTGCGTTTCCTTTTTTAAATAAAAAAATAAAATATTACAAAATTAATGCTAATTAAATATCGAAAGGGCCTGCCACTCAAGCAATCTATTCCCATGGACATCTGTCCTCTAAATAATCAGATATCCTATAGTAATCTTTTTTATACAATTTCTGTTTTATAATTATTTTAAACTTGTCTAAAGGCAAGTTTTTAATATCAGTAGGGACCTTATTGTAATAGCGTATACCCTTTAAAAGAATTATTAATTTTATGTAGTCGGCTGACACAAGCAACCTACTTGTCTTTATTTCTAGTATTAAAATTGTGTATACACTGTGCTTCTGAAAATTACTCATATTATTCATCGTTTTACATACACAAGATTATCAGGTTCGACTTAAAAATCTCTTAATCTGACAGCTTTGCCCTTAGTTTAGGTTAGGTTAGGTTGCTTTTCATAAAAATCCGTTTAGTCGTTTATTTGTGATTTGTTTACTAACATCCAAGCTATTGTAGTTTGTTTATATCCAAGCATGCATTTTGACATTTTTGAAAGAAAACTAAAAAAACACTAAAGAATTATCTAATTCACAATTTAGGTGATTTTTACTTCCCTACTTTCATTTCGCTTCTCTGTCACACGTCACTCAACTTTTATAATAGTTCGGCTAGAGTTCAGCCTAGCGTACATTTTTTTGTCAAAAATAGCAGGAGTTTGTCGCACCGTATGAAATGTTCTGGGCTTCTATTGCATTCCTCTTTTCTACTAAATGGTCCGCTGTGCGAAAAGTGAAAATACATCATACAGGAAATGTCTGCACTACATTTTTGTTTAACTTTTAAACTATTTGTATTTTTCAATTCTAGATACTTTTTGAGTTCATTCAAAGTCTACAAGCGCATTACTTTTGTTTTAAAATAAGAGTAAATTATTTTTCTGTGGTAAAAGTATCCTTTGTCCCTGTGATATTAAATTAAATACTTTTTATAAAATTGATATTATAAATACGTTGATCCAATTCTGATAAAGCAAAAAAACAGTTAGGGTGGCCATATTGCATAGGTAGCAATTTCTTCCAGGCAATCTTAGGGTACAAGAAAGTTGCACTGGAATCTAAATTTAATAAATACTTTGTTAAATTCGAAGGACAAAACACCATACTTTAGTTATTTATTTACTGAAAACAGACAAATATTTTTACTTTAAAGAACATTTGCGACTCAGCTACAAAGTTGTGATTTGCTGACCGTACACGAAGGTAAAACTTTTATTCGAAGAGCTATCTCATATTCTTGGCTACGCGCCCACTCAGTCCCGAGCCGTGGTCAATATCGCACACACCGCCGCGCGATTTCTTAACCACCCTGTATAACAAATAACAACTAGTTACACTGTATACGGTGTGTTGTTTATTATATTGAATCGTATAGAATACAAAATATTTTAATATTTTCTAATAAAAAATAAGGTGTTATATAAAAGACGTTGTATTTTACATTTTGTTGTCCAACACTGAATACATTTTTATACTAAGCATTCGCACAGCCTGCCGAGTGAAACATAATACAATTTTAACATAATACTATATTTGGAATCACAGTTCCAGAAATTTCGTTAACTTTACAAGAGTTAACGTCTAATATGTAGATTAGATTTTAACGTGCTCACATACTCCTTACTTTCTTGGTTAATCTTCCAATAAGTGTTAGTTGAAGATTGTATCGAAACGGATTTTTGTTATTTAACTTACATCCTTGGTTCCGTGGTTGGATATCCTACACTGTCCTGTCCCTTTAGTCCAACCGCGTTGCTAGATTTTGTAACTAGCTTCCAAATAGGAGAAATAGTCACATTCGGTCAGAGGTCTTCGGGGGTGGCTAGGGCAGGGAGACGTGGGTTCGATCCCCACCACGTACCAATGTGTTTACGAATTCTGAATCCATACGTACGTTTATTCGACGCTCTTGCGGTGCTCTCCTGCGAAGATATTCAAGGATCGTGTGTCAAGTCGACCAACCCGCTCTGGGCCAGCGTCGTCGATTATGGCCTAATAGCCCTGCTCTAGGGTTGGCTGGAGCCCCTCGGTGGGGACGTAGATGAGTTGTTGATGATGAATCCCATTAATTAAGTACCAGTAATTAGTTAATTACACAATAGGGGATCGGACTGTTCCTAAATTTACCATATTTTATTAATTATTTTTAAAATATAGATCAGTAGCAGACGATTCGCGATGAAAACAACAGAATCGGTAGCAAAAACGAATTTACAGTGATTTTTTAAAGTTTCATATGTCTGTCTCTTTCAAAAACGATTTTTGTTTTGATATGGCGTTACTAACAAATGACGTCACAAGTGGGTATGTGCCTCTGTCTAATCTTGAATTTCAAACCTTTATAACGCGGTAAATTTTAAAGATAGAGCAAAAATTCTTTTAGTGTTCGGTAGCAGAAACTAAAAAGTTTGAATTTATAAAATTTATAAAAAGTAGTCCGATCCCCTATTCCCTGAAAACATATCTTTTTGTTTTATACAGCCTGTGTTACTTTGTTACTGACGTTACTTATTCTAGCATCTCTACATTTGAAGAACATGTTTATAAAAGCACCTCTTCTGTTAGGTTTAGTGCTACTCTCGTTGAATACGAATCCTTATCTTAGTCTTAGATTTACTACGTATCTGTGTTTTATGGTTATGTATCCATTCGTCTGCTCCATCGTATGAAATGGTCTTCGGGTAGCTGCAAGAACTTGGATGGCTAGTTCACGAAACCTTGATGATTAGAATGATCACTAGAAACGTTGGTAACTAGAAATTGATGACTAGAATTTTTAAGATTGGAAAAGTTCATCATGAAACTTCGATCGCTAAAAACTTTGACTAGTTTGATGATTAAAATTTTGATGATTAGAAAATTTTATCATGGCTTTGATGGCTAGAAACTTTAGTTAGGTTTGAGGACTAAAAATTCTATAGAACTTTGAGAACTAGACGATTGGAACTTGGGTCATTAAAAACTGAGAAGACTATTTAAAATTATTACAATTACAACTTTAATTATCAGAAAAGCTTATAATGACTAGAATTGTAATAACCTAGAAGTACAATTACTAAATGTTTTTATAAAATTACAAGATGACTAGTTTAATTATTAAAAGTACGGAGGCTAGAAATTTAATTAATAGAACTTGGATCATCATTTTAAACTTATATAACTAGATGAAGATGATGATGAAAGTTTACTACGTTCACAATGGAGAAAAATATTGGTAGTTTGAACAGTTTATTATGAGTTACAATTGCGAAAGTCATATAAATCTTTTATTAAAAAACCTTTTGCTGTAGAAGTCCTGGCTACGATACAGTTACAAAACGCAATCGACTCCAACTTGCCTCGTCTTTATACTCAATTTGTTGACCATGTTGTACAAACACGTTTCTACATTGTATTTACTATCTTGCTCATAGAAGTACATAAACTTATACTATTTAAGAAAATGAGACTTAGAATAAACTTCTTGCTTTGTCAGCAAAGTAATAACTATGAACAAACAAAGTTATTCAATCGAAGAAAACCATTTACTTGTTATATAAAAGTTTTTGTAAATTCACTAATAAATAAGGGAGTGATCAGCCTCGATTTTGTATTTGCGTGTTATTTTTTTCACTGATAAATATGTTTTTTTAAAGTGAAGATGGAGATAGAGGTAAGCGATAGTAAGAAAATAATGTAAGATACAGACAATTTTTGATCTCGACATAAAATGATTATAGTTTTATGATTGATAATTCTGGCCACCAGACTAATAACATCAGCCGTGTGGTGACGGCATAGTAGAATATATTTGTCACCAACCCCTACTCTTCCCGTGGGTGTCGTAAGAGGCGACTTAGGGACTACACATTGAACAGGGAACGGGCAGCAGCGCTCTCTGATACAGTAACCTTTTAATCTGCGATCTCCAACCCGCCTGCCAAGCGTGGAGATTATGGCAAAACCCTCCACTTAAGTGGAGGAGGCTCATAGTCCAGCACAGGACTGTAACGGGCCGTTGATTTGATTTAAGACTAATAATACAAAGTAGGTAAACCGGCGCGGGGTCGCAGCTAATAATGCCTATAAAACATCCATTTATTGACGAAATCTCTGCTGATTTATGAAATTTCGATTTGCGTTTTCCATTTATTTTGACGAATGTGCTGAATTATTATTCATTTTTAAGTAAACACTGTGAGAAAAAAAAGAGAGTTGATTTAATTATTTAAATTTTGCACTTACAGAGTTGTTACTTTTAAATTAATGCTTAGTATATTTATTAAAATTATTTATTTCACAGAGAAAATGCAACAAAACCAGCCACTAATAATTTTACGATCTCTTACACGATACGCAGCATATATGTATTACACGCAACCCTATATGTCAAAGCGAGTCCTACGTGATCGGAAGCTGCCAGCCCTGGCGTTACAGGCGATTTGGCTATTCCGTTTTATGCGGCCCTGTCTGTCCGTAGGCTGGCAGTAGGGCTACCAACAGTTTAGTGTCT